>LS990915.1:21553352-21563352 GCA_900464855.2 Musa schizocarpa
CCCCTATATTGTCTGGGGACTACGGCGTAGTGGCCTAGTACATCTGTAGTCGATGAGTCGAGTGAATTATTTTGGGGATAATAATTCACTAAGTCAGAAGGAGTTTTGATAAGTATGACTCACAACCAGCTCGATATTGGGCCTAGAGAGTCACATGTTGAATCTCGTATTTTGATGATGAAACCACTTGATATGTGTTTATAATTTAAACTGCATTTTGAGTGATGCAGGTCTACTCGATCAGGATTAGACAATTAACGTAGGAGGAATTGACGTTATTGGGAGAGATCACGCCGATATTGGACTACGAAAGGCTTCGGACGTCGGGCATCGGGCCAAGGAGAGCGGAATTACGCCAAGGATATCGGGGTTGTGGAGGTCAACCACCGATTGGGCAACAAGCCGCAAGAGAGGACGATCGCGGCCCGAACAATCGGACGGCGCCAACCAATGACGTCTTAGGGGCGACGGAATGTCAATTCAATTTAAATAATTGTCTAGATCGGAGTAGAGTTTTGGCTTATGTGTGCAGGATTAACTACGATAATGATGAAGATATAAAGCGAAACAAAGTGTCGGAGTCAAGCGCAAAGGATTTGTTATGAGTTCGAGAGTTCGACGGAAGTCCGAAGGGTTAAATAGAATGCTTCGCGGAACTAGCCGAGAATGAGTAGGAGCTTGCGGGGTTTTTTCGGAAGCTCACCGAAGGTTCTTTGAAGTTCGCGAGCTCGCCGAGAAAGATCGAGCTTGCCGAAGAAGCTCGTTGGAACTTCGCCAAGATCAAATCGTGAAGTCTAGGAGCTTGCCGAGTCCATGAGAATGGTTTCCAGAGTTTATCTAAGACCGCTGGAAGCTCGGGAAGAAGTCTTGACTTACGAACTTTGTAATAGCTTAGAAAATGTCTTTAAATTCGTAGTTAGCATGTTAATTAGGGTTAGGATTAGGTGTTAATCCTATAACCCAAGTAGGGGCCAATTGGGCCCGAGTTCGACTAGTTTGGGCCAAGATTGAAGCCCAACTAGTGGGCTGGAAAAAATCTTGTGGCGGTGGCACCGCCCAAAGTGCCCGAGAGTGGGCGGTAGCACCGCTTGGGGCGGTGGCACCGCCTCAAAGACTATCCAACGCGTCGATAGTGACAAGTGGTGGCACCGCCAAAGATCGAAACTCCACGAATTCAAATTTGGAGCCCAAATTTGAATCCTCTTGAGGCCTATAAATACCTCTCAAATCTCAGCTAAGATTACAACTTTTTGAGCAGCAATTGATTGAGAGAAAAGTCTTAGAAAGTCTTAGCAAGTCTAGTTTTCAATTTGCTAGAAAGTTCTCCTCCTTTCTTTTTTGAAAATTTGTAAGAGGTTGAACTGTTTGTAAAAGGTTGTAAGAGGGGTATTTGCCCTTCCATTTCAAGAGATTTGCTAGTGGAAGGTGGGAGCCTCATCAAGAGGGCCTCATAGTGGATGTAGGTCATTTGACCGAACCACTCTAAAATCGGTGTGATCTTTGGTTTGCATTTCATTATTGCTATTTACATTACTGCAAACCTTCTTACATATTTTAGTTCCTTATTACCTTTGCTGTGCATATTTAAGAATACGCTTTCAAGTTAAGCTTTTCAAGTTCCGTTCTTATCGTACGAAAGATTTGTTAAAACCGAAGTTTTAATCCGCTGCACTAATTCACCCCCCCTCTTAGTGCCACTCCGATCCTAACAATTGGTATCAGAGCCTAGTATTTCTCATTTCGGATTTATATTCGAGAGAAATGGCTCTTCATGGCTTTCAAGAGGGCTTATCGGTTGTTCGTCCACCATTGTTTAACGGATTGGACTACACTTATTGGAAAACTCGAATGAGAGTTTTCTTGATTTCTATGAATTTGGATTTATGGAATATCGTTGAAAATGGTTTTCAACTTCCCTCTAAACCGATGAACGAATGGTCGGATTTGGAGAAGAAGTATTTTTCTTTAAACGCAAAGGCTATGAATGCCTTATTTTGCGCTTTGGATAAAAATGAGTTCAATCGGATTTCTACATGCGAAACGGCTTTTGATATTTGGCGAACACTTGAAATCACGCACGAGGGAACTAGTAGAGTCAAAGACTCGAAAGTTAATATTTTATTACATGATTTTGAGCTTTTTCGAATGCAACCAAGCGAGACTATTGGCAACATGTACACCCGTTTCACGGATGTCGTCAATAATCTAAGAGTTCTTGGTAAATCTTTTTCGAATTTTGATCTCGTAAGCAAGATCTTAAGATCCCTTCCAAAAAGGTGGGATCCTAAAATAACTGCAATACAAGAAACAAAAGATTTAAATATTTTTCCACTTAAAGAACTTATCGGCTCATTGATGACATATGAAATGGTGCGCAATGCACGTGATGAACACGATGAACACTTGAACCACCTTCCAATGAATAGGAAGGATTTGGAACTTCGGACAAATGAATACCACTTGAGCGATGACTCAAGTGTTGAGAACAATGATGAACTTGAACTTCGAACACTAAATCTTAATAAGTTCATTAAACAAAAATCTAAAATAAACAATGAACTTGAACGGAGGAAGAGGCCAAAGAAAAGGAAGGCACCCAAGGATGAATCAAGTACTTCCAAAGGTGAAATGACGAATTGGGCTTTGACGGGCTTTGACTACAAGGTAAGTAACTCAACTCTCTTGAATTATTTTGAAATTACTTGAAGTTTTTCACGAGTTCTTAATTTAGATAGTAGGAATAGGAAATAAAAAAATTATTTTTCAAAAATTATATCATGTTTCTCTTTTTAGCATTTTTGAAAAATTAAAAAAATTGATAATGAAAAGTATATTGCTAAGGTTCTTATATGTTATGTTTTGAAATGTTGAATGATATATGCAACATTAGGGATGATAATTATATGATATGTGATAATGCTTAGGATTAATCCATACATGTGTATCTTGATGATTTTATGACATACTTGAGTTTTTTTTTTTGATGTAAATGTTGATTTGAAACTCTCATTTTAGATTAACATGTTTTTAGACTAATCGTTTTTTATGACATATTAAGATGACATAGTGCATGTACATCTATGTATGAATTTCTTGATAGTCTTTTGATGATAGATGTCATATCATGATGTGTTTGGTCTTAACGGCTTCATGACGAAACTTATGTTTCGATGATAATACATGTTTTCACAAAAGACTTGAATACACTCACATGAAATTAATTGTATGAAATGGAAATAAATTTTCTATCCTATTGAAATTAATGAATTTATTTTACTAATTTTGTGAATCTCGAAATTGATTTTGATGACTTGATTATGAATTTCAAGTTAACGATTTGATTTAAATGAGTTTTATCTAAATCATAATCTTGAACTTGTAAAATTGGAATCATAAATAATGTCTTTTAGTATTCATGAATTGATATTCACAATATGAAAGTATTAGCATTCATGACTTGAATTTGATTGAAACATTGCATGCTTAAATTAATCATTCTCCTATGTTTCAAAAATTCTTTAAATGCCTTATGTGATGATTACAAATTAATTTACTTTATGATAAATCTATGTATACCATTTTGAATCTCTTGAAAGTAATGTTGAGATTTTGATGATTTGGACGATTTGAATTTGAATGAGTTTTATCCAAAATCGTGATCTTGATTCCGTGATATTTACAAATTAAGATTTATTGTGAATCAAGATTTTTTCATTAATCGATCTCCCAAGATTTTCTTTTGATTATTTATTAGTAGGTTTTTCAAAAAGAAATTATGCATTCTGGTATTCACATATTCTAATCTTTCATGATATGATTTTTTCCTTGTATTCATTTATCGCATCACCCAACTACTTTCTTCTTGATATTCCTTATGTGGTGATATAAAATTATGCATGAAATACTCTTGATATTATTTTGATACAAACAAATGAAAAGTTATGATCATGAATGATTGGATGAAATTTGACAAGTTAATACCATCATGATTTGAAACATTTATGATTTGAAATTATGCATGCAATTATTTTTTATTTTGATGATATATGCATATAATGTGTATCATGAATACTTTATTATCATACATGAAAATAGTGATAAATATTTGAAAATAAATGTTTGTATCATGTTAGATGATTTTACATTTTGTGCATGATGAGCTATAGTGATGATTGTACATTAATTTGCTTTATTATGAATTATATGAATCTTGATCGTGAACTTGTTAAGAAGAATTTTAATGAATCATGAATCATATATTTGGTATTCATGAATTGATCCTTATTGATATATTTCATGAATTCTTTGCATATTTAGCTTGTTGAATGATTGAAATTTTTAGCCATTGAGTCCTCCCTTTCTTTTTGACTTTGATAAAAGGGGAGAAGGTTTTGCTAGCTTGTGCATTAAAAATGAAAGTAAACTTCCTAGCATGCTAGGGAAGTAAAACTTGCAAGCTTGCACTTCTAAATAGGAGAATAAATATATTGCCTATCGAAAGAAGCAAAAAGTGCAAAACTTAGAAAACTTGCAACAAAATTGCTCTTGCATGCTTTGTATCAAAAATAGATTGATATCCTTAAAAGCATCGTATTAAATTTTTTAGTGTATCGCAATATATCACATAATGATATTATGATTTGCGATTGTATCATGTGATCCTTGGAGAATTTTTATATTGATATCCTTCATGAAATGATTTCTTTGCATTAGTGTCTTGTATGCATCCTGTGATGATTGAAATATTGATTGATGCAAAGTTCTTGTAAAAGTCTAAATCATTAGTTCCTTCCCTTCTTTTTGACAATGACAAAGGGGGAGCAAGAATTTCTAGTATGGACATCATGAAAAGAGACAAACTAACTAGCTTGCACAATTCAAGATGAAAGCAAAAAATTGCACTTCTCAAAAGAGAAGATGCAAATGTAACATTTACCAAATTGTTTGCTTGCCTCATGTAAAATATTATCTCTTGCTAGTTTGGCATTTTTGCTAGCTTGTATGTTGCAAAACTTGATCACTTTTTCAAACATTTTGCTAGCTTACACTTTGCAAAGAAAGCAAAAATGACACTTCTAGAAGAAAGAGCTTGTTATTTTGAACATCACAAGCTTGCCTATCTTAAGAAACAAAAATTGCAAAAGTGATATCTTGCCTATCTCAAGAAGCAAAACTTGCAACTTGCACATTGCAATAGGAAGCAAGAATTATGAGCTTACACAAGAAAGCTATCTTACATTTGCTTTCGAAATTTTTGCTAGCTTGTATATTGTGAAACTTACATATCGTAAACATTGCTAGCTTGTAGTCTAAAGAGAAGCAAAAAGTTGCTATCTCAAAAGAAGCAAATGTGCTATCTTGCCTATCTTAAAAGGCAAAAATGCTAACTTGCACATCTAGCAAAACTTGACAAATTTGCATATTTCAAGAAGCAAGAGTTGCTTTCTTGAACATCTCAATATTGCTAGCTTGCATGATGTAGAACTTACTATCTTGAACATTACCAAAATTGCTATCTTGTATGCTGTAAAACTTACATATCTAAAACTTGATAGCTTGAATGTCCTAAGCATGATGCATTACTTGCTAAATTTTCTAGCTTCAAAACTGCATGATGATAAAACTTAATATTATGTTTTTCAGAGTTGAACTTATATTACCAACACAAAGAATAGTTGTACTTCTCCTTTTTGTTGATGACAAAGGGGGAGAAGTATGTTGATGACATGATATGCATAAGTTTATGCATATGTTCATGATGATGTGTTGCAAGTATTCATGATGAATATTGCAATGACTTGAATTCTGCTTGAATTCAAGGTTCTATCAATATGGCATATTGATAGGGGGAGTTTGTTTAAACTCCGGGAGTTAAGGTTAACTCTGTCATTAAGTGGTTGTCATCATCAAAAAGGGGGAAATTGTTGAATCTCGTATTTTGATGATGAAACCACTTGATATGTGTTTATAATTTAAACTGCATTTTGAGTGATGTAGGTCTACTCGATCAGGATTAGACAATTAACGTAGGAGGAATTGAGGTTGCGCCGGAGGAGATCACGTCAGGATATTGAATGGCAGAAGGCTTCGGACGTCGGGCATCGGGCCAAGGAGAGCGGAATTACGCCAAGGATATCGGGGTTGCGGAGGTCAACCACCGATTGGGCAACAAGCCGCAAGAGAGGACGATGTGTTGAAGAATCGGACGAAGCGCCAACCAATGACGTGCCGGGCAACGGAATGTCAATTCGCGTTGCAATAATTGTCTAGATCGGAGTAGAGTTTTGGCTTATATGTGCAGCATTAACTACAATAATGATGAAGACATAAAGCGAAACAAAGTGTCGGAGTCAAGCGCAAAGGATTTGTTGCGAGTTCGAGAGTTCGGAAGTCCGGAAGGTTCATGTCGAAATGTTTTAAACTAGTCGAGAATGAGTAGGGAGCTTGCCGAAGGGTTTTCGGGCTTCGCCGAAAGGTTCGTTGGAAGTTCATGGAGCTTCGCCGAAAAGATCGGAGCTTGCCGGAAGAAGCTCGTTGAACTTCGCCAAGATCAAATCGTGAAGTCTAGGAGCTTGCCGGAGTCCCAAATGGTTTCCAGAGTTTATTGGAAGACCGCCTGAAGTTCGGCTTCAAGCTTCGTCCTAAGAAGTCTTGACTTACGAACTTTGTAATAGCTTAGAAAATGTTTTTAAATTCGTAGTTAGCACATTAATTAGGGTTAGGATTAGGTGTTAATCCTATAACCCAAGTAGGGGCCAATGGGGTCGAGTTCGGACTAGTTTGGGCCAAGATTGAAGCCTAACTAGTGGGCTGAAAACATCTTGAAGGTGGCACTGCCTTGGTTCCGAGGCTGGTGGCACCACGCCCAACGCCCCAACGTCGGCGGTGACAAGCGGTGGCACCGCCAGCATCGGGAACTCTACGAGAATTCAAGTTTGGAGCCCAAATTTAAATCCTCTTGAGGCCTATAAATACCCCTCAAATCTCAGCTAAGATTACAACTTTTTGAGCAGCAATTGATTGAGAGAAAAGTCTTAGAAAGTCTTAGCAAGTCTAGTTTTCAATTTGCTAGAAAGTTCTCCTCCTTTCTTGCTGAAAATTTGTAAGAGGTTGAACTGTTTGTAAAAGGTTGTAAGAGGGGTATTTGCCCTTCCATTTCAAGAGATTTGCTAGTGGAAGGTGGGAGCCTCATCGAAGAGGGGCATCGCAAGTGGATGTAGGTCATTTGATGGAACCACTCTAAAATCGGCGTAATCTTTGGTTTGCATTTCATTATTGCTATTTACATTACTGCAAACCTTCTTACATGTTTTAGTTCCTTATTACCTTTGCTGCGCATATTTAAGAATACGCTTTCAAGTTAAGCTTTTCAAGTTCCGTTCTTATCGTACGAAAGATTTGTTAAAACCGAAGTTTTAATCCGCTGCACTAATTCACCCCCCCCTCTTAGTGCCACTCCGATCCTAACTTCACACACATATGGTAGGCGTTGCGATGAGTAGAGGTTCGGATATGAGATATCCACCGGAGCCCATATCTTATTGGATATCCAATAAGCCCCTGAATTATTGGATCCCATGGACGAAATCAAATAAAAGCCCATGAGAGATTATTGGACAAAGATCCACTAATCTAAGAGGCATGGGTAATTGGATGAAGATCCAATACCCAATAGGAGAGGATCCATTAGGGTTAAGTTGATAGGGGACCTCTATAAATAGGAGGAATTTAGTGGTTCATAGGCAAGAGCCTTTGGTTGCCTCTCCTATTCTCCTCACCTTCTCTACTTTAGAGCTGGCCTAGAGTTTTGAGGAGCGTCATCATAGCCCTACTGTGTGGATCACTGCTAGAGAGGAGGGCGCTTAACCTCCTTCACCCTCTTATAGAGATTTGCAAGGATTCAGGGATATACAATCTCCCTATGAAACACAATCTTTACTATACATAGTTTTAAGTTTCGTGGATTTTACACACCAATCTTCGAACAACGACGAACAAATCATTGGGAAATTGGAGATTTTGTTTTCTGTTCTTTCGTTGTGCATGTGATGTCGCCCCTAAGATTTCCCAACAGTACTTGCATTTGAACTTTTCTCTTAGTGGTACATAGCCCCTATATGTTGATGACCAATGCATTCATCCAATACAAAATTTGATGCATACACGAAAGACCCACCTCTGCGATACCATGACTTTCACTCCTTAAATCCATAGCCCTTCTTGTCGTCGAGTTGTTCATTGAAGTGGAGCTCTCAATAGCTCTCGATCATACTTTCGTATGATAAAGTCCCTCGCAGGATAAGATTCGTGTGTATTGCATTGCCATGAACTATTCTACCATGATCCGCTATACCATGTCGCCTCTTGGTGACATCTCCATTGCATTTTGATACTTGTGGGATGAACTCAGAATGTGATCCCTCCATGTGTAGCTTCTGCCAACATATCGCAAGGCCTCTTCTGATTGTATTCGCTCCTTTAACAATCGACCTTCGTCCATCTACTCTTGGGTCACACTTAGATGAAGCACCGCTCTAGGATAGTCCGTCACCTAGTATCTCCCGAAGTCCACCAACTTCACTGAAATTAGTGTACTATTATTTGGATCATAGGGCCCTGCTCCTACTAGCACAATCTTCACTACACACTGCTTCCTTCATGACAACTTGATTTATAGCACTGTGGCATATTCTTCAAGAGTACCCGCCTCCACATCCTCTTGTCTCTTGCCAAGGCTTTCTGAACCCAACTTGACCTCTGCAAGTTGAGTCACCTTAGTTCCTCCATCAAATGCTTCTCCGAGATAAGGTGCATATGCCCAGAAGCTCCCTTCATATTTGGCATCATGCAAGATGAGCCTGCTCCATCAGAATGGACTCATTGAACGACATGATCCCGCTCTTGTCTCTACAAGAGTTCATGTCCTTGACCTTTGTCCAAGAAAAGCTTTGTGCCTCCGCTCTATGTTCCATCTTCTATGCTGGCTCCCTTCATGCGGCTTGGATACTTTATCAAGTTATACCCAAGTTGTTCCACTCCTCGATTTGCATTGAGTTGATGATGGTCCTCACGCCCACCATTCTAAGGGTCAGCCCTCCATTAAGTCTGATCTCCATATTAACTCCAAGTGTGTCTTTATCTGTGTTGCCTTGGATCGCTCCCCTACTTGACCTCACAATGCATCCCCTAATACATTATCTCAAGTGAGATTACGCAATGACTCATTGCTACTCGCTTGGTCTATTGAGCTTTGTGGAGTTGTTTTGGACACTCATCCTTAACATGTGTGGTCCATTGCACATGGTTCTCCCTCTGGAGAGCCGGGACTTATCCCTCTTGTATATTTATCTCATTAGAGCAACTTCTCTCTTTGCTTCCTTCTCTCTGAAAGTTTCGAATACCACCATCCCCTTAGACTACTTTACTTTGCTGAATAAATTATGCATTGTTCTGCCTCCCGCAAACACACTTGCTAGATTACGACTCCACATCAATATAGCCCCCGCTGCACCCCTCAAGGCCTAGCAACATGCTGAACTCGCTACACGCTTCAGCCTCCTACGGACGTATCCTTGGGATGGCCATGAACACTCCATCGTGCTAGTCATAGGTGCCCAACAAGCCAATCACGTGAGTGATGACATGTGTGACTTGACACGCAGTCATTTTGCTTACTGTATTTTGGCATTTATCACTTTATATTGACAATTGCATATATGCATGTATATATTGTGATGTCCTTGGATCTGTGCAATGAGAATCAGATCGTGATGAGATCACGATAATAAGACCGATTCACCTTTAAATACATATCCTAAATAATCCTGGTCATAGGTTACTTGAGAGGGATATCGAGATAACTGGACATACTGGTGTGCTATATACCCATCTATATGATGGATGCAGCTGGTCTCATAGCTGCTCATGTGGGGACACTAGGGATACAGTACAAGTGCTTATTGGAGAATGAGTTCATTGATTGATCCACTTACGGAATGTG
>LS990915.1:21570852-21575852 GCA_900464855.2 Musa schizocarpa
ATCGAGCTCCTCCAAGAAGGCGAGGAGAAAATCAACAAAGGCGAGGTGGCAAACTATTACTTTTACTTTTTAAATGACGAGGTAATCAAAATGCCTTTAATTTACTTTGAAATTACATAATGCTTTTCATAATGCATTTTTTCTTTTTTTATTTTCTTAAAAATTGCATGTTTAATAATTTTATAATAAAAATAGAAAAAAATTAGGAATCATGCTTATCATTCTAAAGTAATTTTGAAAATAATCATGAAAATTGCTTGTTTATGATAAACAAAATGATTTTTGAAATACATTATGAAATCATGCTATATGTGGTTGAGAAGTAATAATGTGTATCATGTTGATTTCCATTGTTATTTCTCGATTTTGAGTATATGAAATCATGTTCAATTTGAAGTTATGATTAATGAGTATATATTTTTGAAATTATGGTGATTATCGATTTTCATGATAATAACAGTGGCTTTAAAAAAAAAAAAAAAAAAATATATATATATATATATATATATATATATTGTTGATGCATGTTTTCATAAATGAAAAGGCATGCTAACATGAAATCGATCACTTAAAATGAAACACTTAAAAAGGGGGAAAATATATTATCAATGAAATCATGAATCTATTTATGTTTTGTGAGTCATAGAAATGATTTTGATGACTTAAAATTGAAATGAGTTTTATCAAAATCATGATCTTGATTTATCAAATTGAATGAATTGAAAATGAACAATAATTTTTCTCTTGAATGATTGTGACTTGTATTCCTTGTATTCATGATATGATTTTTATGCAATTCCTTGTATTCATGAAACATTTATCTCATCACTCAATTATTTCTTTTCAATATTCCTCAAGTGATGATATGAATGCATGAGATATTCATGAATTTATTTTTTTCGATCATGCACGGTAGGATGCAACGTGACAAACTAATACCATGATTATTTGAAATAATATGAATGATGATTTGGAATCATGCATATAATAATGAGTTTATATGTTTTTTAAAAAAAATGTGCATGTTTTAATTTGAAAATATAATGATGCACAAATAAGATTGATACTAACCTTTGTCATGATTTAAAAATTGATGTAAAGGGTTTTTTCCCTTTTTTGACAATGACAAAAGGGGAGATAGCTAGCTTGCACAATTCAAGAAGAAAAGCAAAAATTGCACTTCTCAAAAGAGAAGAAATTGCTATCTTGAACATCATTAAGAATTGCTATCTTGCAGATCTCAAGACACACAAATGCAATCATGCAAAATTTGTAATTTTGCACATCATTAAAATTTATGATGCTTTGGTGATTATGCATATTCTAAAATGTTATAAAAAATTCACTAGCTTCCATGATGTAGAACTTAGCTATATTGAACATCACCAAGGAATGCTATCTTAACTATCTCAAGAGGCAAAAGTTAACTTGCACATCTAGCAAAACTTATATTTCAAAAAAGCAAGAGTTGCTTTCTTGAACATCTCAAAATTGCTAGCTTTATGGGCCTTAAAATGTAGAAATTTTTTTTGCTAGCCTATATATGGTAAACTTGCTATCATACCACCATGATGATGAGCATGCCTTATCTTCATGATTATATTTGAAAAACTATGGCAAAAATATGTCCTAATGATTAAACGTGTTAAAAAATATTTTTTTTTCTACTTTTTTTGATTGAATGATCAAATCACCTGATTGCCATAATGATTTTACACAATTACTTGCCATGATTACATGTTGGAAATTAGGTGCTTAAATACAAAATTTTTTATGATAATAAGCATGTTTTACCTTCATGATTGTAATTGAATATCTCTAGTAAAACTCTGTCCAATTTATGAAAAGTGTCAAATTTCATTTTTTTTTCTGATCCTAACAATTGGATTTTCTTGATACATTATCCTCTTCCGAATTTAACAAGCATATGTCATATCAAGTTTAATTCACATCATTGATTTTTTGACATATGGAATCATCTAGCAAATGCACTTATCATGTGAAAAATATTTTTTTGAAAAAACATATTTGATGATTCCCTCTTACCAAAGGAAGATATTTTTACATACAAGGATTTGACTCACTTACATATCTTAATCCTTGCAAAAATGAAGTGTGCTTTAATATCTTATCGATTTGAACTTCACATATGGCTTTCCTCCTTCATGTAAAAAGATAACAAATAAAAAGGAAGAAGCAATAAAAGCTATCTCCATGTCATGTTTTCCTCGAGATGTTTGCATTACTGGTATCCTATCACTCACTGTTGGAAAATGACATGAACCAACTTATGGCATCGCACTTATATTTAAAATTTGCTTATATCGTTCTCTTGTTGTTGATGACAAAGGGGGAGAAATATATGAATTGATATGTTTGCTATCACTAATGATGATATGGTTGCTATTACTGATGTTGATATATTTGCTATCACTGATGTTGATATGGTTGCTATCACTGATGCTATGATTAGGCCATACTTGCATCACCAAGAAATATATGATTGCTATCATTGCTATGATTAGGCCATACTTGCATCACTAAGTAATATATGATTGCTATCATTGCTATATGCCCTGTATCAAGATAGCAAACAAAAATTTGCATTGTACAAGCTAATATCTTACCATGTGATGCAATGCTTGCTAAAATATTCGAAATGTGTACATCATGAAATGATATCAAAATCTTGCTTCACAGCTTTACATGTCGATATCATGCCATATGATGAAATGCTACAATTGATAAACACTTGAAATAGTTGCGTTACGATATCAAAAGCTAACACTACAAAGGAAGCAAAAATTTGCTAGCTTGCAACTTGCATGTTTCAAGAAGCAAGAGTTGCCTTCTTGAATATCTCTAAACTGCTAGCTTGCAAGCACTAAAATATTGTAACATTGCTAGCTTGCATGTGCTATCTTGTATGCCGTAAAACTTGCATATCTAAAACTTGATAGCTTGAATGTTCTAAGCATGATGTAACATTTGCTAAATTTTCTAGCTTCAAAACTGCATGATGATAAAACTTGATATTATGTTTTTCATGCAATGAGTTGAATCAATATCACACACACTTGATTGTGGTACTTCTCCTTTTTGTTGATGACAAAGGGGGAGAAGTATGTTGATGACATGACATGTGATGCATAAGTTTATGCATATGTTCATGTTGATGTGTTGCAAGTATTCATGATGAATATTGCAATGACTTGAATTCAGTTTGAATTCAAGGTTCTATCAATATGGCATATTGATAGGGGGAGTTTGTTTAAACTCTGGGAGTTAAGGTTAACTCCATTTATGATGACATGTTGCTTAGATTTTTGAATCTAAGAGTTTCTATCAATATGGCATATTGATAGGGGGAGTTTGTTTAAACTCAGGAGTTAAGTTTAATCCGTCATCATCAGTTGTCATCATCAAAAAAAGGGAGATTGTTGAATCTCGTATTTTGATGATGAAACTACTTGATATATGTTTATGATTTAATCTGCGTTTTGAGTGACGCAGGATGCTTCGATCAGGATGAGACAATTAAAGCAGGAACATCATGTTGTGCCGGAGGAACATGTCAGAAGATTGGACGTCGGGCCGGTGGATCGGTCGCCGATTTATCGGCAGAAGGCTTCTTCGGTCGGTGGACTCGGGCATCGCCAAGAAGAGCGGGTATTGTGCCAAGGATATCGGAGTTGCAGAGTCAACTGGCCGATTGGGCAATAGGCTGCAGGAGAGGACGATCGCGCCAAGAATCGGACGGTTAAGCCGTCGGACCAATGACATGCCTAACAACTTGGTTAAATTGCTTTAGGATTAATTGTCTCGAATGTTTTTTGTTGTGCAGGATTAACTATGATAACGATGAAGACATAAAGCCAAACAAAGTGTCGGAGTCAAGCCCGGGCGATTTGTTTGTGAGTTCGAGAGTTCGACGGAAGTCCCAAGGTTCGCTTGGGAATGCTACCGGAGCTCGCCGAGAAAGATCGGAGTTGCGAAGAAGCTCATTGGAACTCGCTAAGATCAAATCGCGAAGTCTAGGAGCTTGTTGGGAGTCCGAGAAGAATCACCGAGGGTTCATGCTGATGATGGACGGAAGTTCACGGAAACTTCGTCGGAAGAAGCGATTGACGATCGAGCAAAGCCGCAGAAATTGTCTTAGATTTAATCGTAGTTAGCACATTGATTAAGTTGGAAAATGGGAGGTGATCCCATTAGCTTAATCTTGGGGCAATTGGCCCCCGAAAAAATTGAAATTGGGGCGTGGATCAACCATTCGACCCCGGACGGTGAAGGAGGTGCAACCGCCTAGGCGAGAGGTGGCACCGCCTGGGCTATGTCTCCAGCGTAGGCCGGCGGTGCAACCGCCCGACCAAGAGGTGTAACCAGCCAGCTTCGATCTTGACTAGATCAACGGTCAACCTCCCCGACAGATGGTAACATCGGTCTTGCCCGGCGGCCTTGAGCTGGGTGCAAACCGCCGAGAGAGATGGCACCACCGGGGGCTCGATCTCGAGTTAACTTAGGCGGGTGGGGAACCGGCCGGACGACAGAGGTGCAACCGCCTGGGCTCGGGCTCCGAGTTCGCCAGGCGGTGCAACCTCTCCGCCAGGAGGTGCAATCGCCTCATCCCGAATTCGGGATTTGATCGCTTTGAGCTCCAAATTTGAACCGGGTTGGGGCCTATAAATACCCACCCATTCATACATACACAAATCTTGCTTGTCTTTCTATGTTTCTTAGAGCTCAAAACTGCTAGTTCTCTCCTTCTATTCTTCAAGTTTGAATTGTAAAGAGAGGAGAGAAAACTTCTGTAAGGGTTGTCTCCGAGCCCATCAAAAGAAGTGAAACTGTAAAAGGGCGCTTGGCCTTGGCCCATTGAAGGAAGGCAGCAGTTGACGCCGGATCTCGTCCTGGAGGAGGAAGCCAAAAGTGGAGTAGGTCAAGACCGACCAACCACTCTAAATCTCCGGGTTTGCTTTTTATTTCGAGTACCTTATCAT
>LS990915.1:21580852-21750442 GCA_900464855.2 Musa schizocarpa
ACCTAGCCATTTCATTCTAGGGATATGCCCTAGAGACCGCAGCTTACCTTCTGAACAAAGTTCCAATTAAGTTGATAGTGTCAATACCATATGAGATATGGAAAGGAAAGAAGCATGATCTTAAGGTTGTTAAGATTTGAGACTACCTTGCCCATGTTAAAAGACACAACCCCGATAAGTTAGAATCAAGGACAAAGCGGTGCAAGTTCATGGGATACTCCAAGAAAACTTGTGGGTATTATTTCTATCATCTCGAGGACCAAAAGGTCTTTGTAGCTAAAAGAGCATTGTTCTATGAGAATGAACACATTCTTGGTGAAGACAGTGGAAGCATGATAGAGTTAAGTAAGGTTGGAGAAACTAGCTCAAGCACCACCCTACAACCCAAGTCTGTTCAGGTACTTAATACACAAGTTCCAACTTTACGTAGGTCCAATAGAGTATCCTTTCCTTCTGAGAGATATGTGGGATATATTAGAGGAGAGGATATTGAGGATACTGATCCTCAAACCTACGAGGAGGCTATTATGAGTATAGACTCTAGGAAGTGACAAGAAGCCATGAATTCTGAGATGGATTCCATGTACTCCAACAAGGTTTGGAACCTAGTTGATGCACTTAAGGGTATTGTACCCATCGATTACAAGTGGAATTTTAAGAAAAAGATCAGAGTAGATAGAATGATATAAAGCAAGGCTAGTGGCTAAGGGATATCGTCATAGGCAAGGTGTTGACTATGATGAAACCTTTTCACCCGTAGCAATGCTAAAATCCATCCGAATTCTATTGGTTATTGCAGCACACTATGATTATGAGATCTAGCAGATGGATGTGAAAACATCATTCCTCAATGGGAACCTTGAGGAGGAGGTGTATATGATACAACCCGAGGGATTCATATCCAAGGACTGCCCATATAAGGTGTGCAGGTTGCTTAGATCCATTTATGGACTAAAGTAAGCTTCCCGAAGTTGGAACATAAGATTTGATGAGACAATCAGATCTTATGACTTCATTAAGAATGAAGATAAGCCTTGTGTGTTCAGGAAGGTAAGTGGGAGCACTATAACCTTTTTGGTATTATATGTGGATGACATCTTGATCATTGGGAATGATGTAGGAATGCTATCAACAGTAAATGCTTGGTTATCTAGACACTTCTCCATAAAGGACTTAGGGGATGCATTGTATATCTTGGATATTCAGATCTATAGAGATAGATCCAAGAAGATGCTTGGCTTGTCCTAGTCTAAGTACATAGAAACTATTGTCAAAAGGTTTGACATGAAAAATTTCAAGAGAGTTCTCATACCGATGAGACATAGGATATCGCTTTCTAGGAGTATGTCCCAAAGACTCTTGAAAAAAGGGCAAACATAGATAGGATACCCTATGAATCAGTAAAAGGGTCTATCATGTATGTCATGCTATGTACCAGGCCTGATATAACGCATGCTCGAACTGTCATGGGTAGGTATCAAGTAGATCCAGACTTGGAATACAGGAAAGCAATAAAGTGTATCCTTAAGTACTTGAGAAGAACTAAGGATCTTTTAATTGTATATAGAGGTAGTAGCCTTAGGGTTGAAGGCTACACAGACTCAAGTTTTCAATCTAACGTCGATGATAGCAAGTCAAGTTCGGAGTATGTGTATATCCTGAATGGAGGAGTAGTATGCTGAAAAAGTTCCAAGCAAGATACTACTGCTGGCTCGACCATAGAGGCGGAGTACATTGCTACAGTAGAGGCAGCAGAGGAGGGAGTCTAGATGAAAAAGTTCATCACAGATTTGGGAGTTGTGTTGGGTAGTGAGGAGTTAATTTCCTTATGTTGCGACAACAATGGGGTGATTACTCAAGTGAAGGAACCCAGGTTTCATAAAATATCTAAGCATGTTCTAAGGAGGTTCCACTTGATTAAAGAGATCATGACCCAAGAGATATAGCAGTGGAAACAGTTCCATCCGAAGATAACATTGCAGATCCACTGACAAAGCTATTGTCTCAAATTGTCTTTGAGCATCACAGGGGTCTGATAAGGATCAAACATATAGGTGATTGGCTTTAGGTCAAGTGAGAGAATGCTAGTCATACGTGCCTAGCAAGCCAATCACGTGAGTGATAGCATGCGTGACTTGCCACGTAGTCATTTTACTTATTATATTTTGGCATTTATCACTTTATATTGACAATTGCATATATGGATGTATATATTGTGATGTCCTTGGATATGTGCAATGAGACTCAGATCGTGATGAGATCACGATAATGAGACTGATTCGCCTTTAAACACAGATCCTAAATAATCATGGTCATAGGTTACTCGAGAGGGACATCGAGATAACCGGATAAACTAGTGTGCTGTATACCCATCCATATGATGGATGCAGCTAGTCTCATAGCTACTCGTGTGGGGACATTAGGAATACAGTACAGGTGCTCATTGGAGAATGAGTTCACCGTTTGACCCGCTTACGGAATACAGGATGGTTGATGATACCTTATTGTCAGACAGTAATTCTGTAGTCCTAGTGGTGTATCTGGTCTTTAGACTTGAGACACCAAAGATGTCATGTATGAGTGCTTCATTCTTTGATACCAGACTTGTAGGTTTGGATGTTCCAGATCTAGTACATCTAGTCATCAGGAGTGGTAGTCAACCTTACGAGGGAACGATAGAGGATCATCCAATCTTAATGTCATGAGAAGAATATCCTATGTGTTCTTGCTCAAACAAATCCCTGGCCAAGGTCATTCGGATTGAGAGAGAAAGAGTTATACGGGAGAATCCGATTAGAGCAAGACTCGAGTAGAAACCATATGAGTTTGATAGCACCATGCCCGATATATGGTCTTTGGGATATTAGATGGATGAGAGACTATAGGTATATGGTAACTGAGGACAGACAAGTCCGATGGATTGGATTTCCCTATATCGTCTGAGGATTATGACGTAGTGGCCTAGTATATCTGTAGTCGATGAGTCAAGTAAATTATTATGGAGATAATAATTCACTGAGCCAGAAGGAGTTCTGACAGGTATGACTCACGGCTAGCTCGATATTGGGTTTAGAGGGTCACACACATATGGTAGGCATTGCGATGAGTAGAGATTCAGATATGAGATATCCGCTAGAGCCCTTATCTTATTCGATATTCAATAAGCCCCTGAATTATTGGATCAGTGGACGAGATCTAATAAAAGTCCATGAGAGATTATTGGATAGAGATATACTAATCTAAGAGGCTTGGGTAGTTGGATGAAGATCCAATACCCAATAGGGGAGGATCCATTAGGGTTAAGATTGACAGGGGACCTCTATAAATAGGAGGGATTCAGTGGTTCATAGGCTAGAGTTTTTGCTTGCCTCTCCTATTCTCCTCCCACTCTCCACCTCAGAGCAGGCCTGGAGGTTTGAGGAGCATTATCGCAGCCCTGCTGTTTGGATCATCACTAGAGAGGAGGGCGCTTGACCTCCTTCACCATCTCCTAAAGATCTGCAAGGATTCAAGGATATACAATCTCCCTAGGTAACACAATCTTTACTATACGCAGTTTTCTATTTCACGGATTTTGTGAACCAATCTTCGCATAACAACAAACATCTTTTTAGGAATAGGGGATTTTGTTTTTGTTCTTCCACTACGTATGTGATGTCGCCCCCCCCCCCCAAAGATTTCCCAACTCATCGTTCGTATACAAGCCTTTGCATGAGTACTGAATTCTTTGAGTCAGTAATTCTTGTTGAATCTTGAATTTTAATGATGAAACCAATTGATAATTGTTTATGTTTTAATCTATATTTTGAGTGACGTAGGATGCTTCGATCAGGATGAGACAATTAAAGCAGGAAAAATCATGTTGTGCCAGGGGAAAACATTTCAGAAGATTGGATGTCGGGTCGGTGGATCGGTCAACGTATCGACAGAAGGCTTCGGGCCATGGATTCGGGCATCGGGCCAAGAAGAACGAATATTACACCAAGGATATCGGAGTTGTAGAGTCAACTAGCCAATTAGTCAATAGGCCGCAAGAGAGGACAATGCGTCGAAGAATCGGACGAAGCGTCGAGGGACCAATGACATACCGAACAATTTGATTAATACTTAGTATTAATTGTCTAGATCGAAGTATGTATTTACATATGCAAGATTAACTACAATAGCAGGCATGAAGCAAAATAAAGTCTTTGAGTCAAGGACATGACTTCGTTGGGAGTTTGAGAGTTCGTTGGAAGTCTGGACGTTCGTCGGAAGTCCAGATGTTTATTGGAAGTTCTAGCGGAACCAGCCGAGAAGTCTTAGAGTTTGCTAGAGAAGCTCATTAGAACTCTCCAAGAAGATCATCGTGAAGTCTAAGAGCTTACCGGGAGTCTGCCGAAATATTGCCGAGTGATCATCGGAAGTTTGCCGGAAGATCACCGGAAGCTCGCCGGAAGAATAGACTTATGAACTTGTTTAGCTCAGATTATGTCTTAGATTTCGTAGTTAGCACGTAATTGGGTTTAGATTTGAGCAAACCCAATTAGGGGCCGGCTAGGCCCATTTAAGGATTGTGTTGGGCCCAATAAGAGGCCCAAATAGTGCCCCAATAAGTTTCATCGTTGTGGCACAATCTTCGAGATTATGTCAGGCGGTGGTACCGCTAGTCTGGGTGGTTGTACCACCCCTGGCAGGGTGCCAGGCGGTGGTACCGATAGTCTAAGTGGTGGTACCGCCCAGCACTGCCTCCTAGGCGATGATACCGCTAGATCTAGGCGGTGGTACCGCCTAGGGCAGTGTTAGTGTCAAACTGACACTGGGCGGTGGAATCGCCCATGCCCGGGTGGAAAAGTTTTAGGCTCCAAGTTTGAATTAACTTGAAGCCTATAAATACCCCTCTCATCCCTGGTTAAAGCAGATAAGCACAGAGAGTTTAAAAGTAGAGAAAACACTACTGCAATCTCTTTAGAAATTCCCTCATCCACTCTAAGTTTAGAATTCTGTAAGAGGAGTGTGAGTGCTTGTAAGGGTTATCTCCTAAACCCGTGAAAAGGAGAAGAGGGGTGTAAAGATGATTGGCCTTCGCCTATTGAAGGAAGGCCTCTAGTGGATGCCGGTGACCTCGTCAGAGGAGGAAGCCGAAAGTGGATGTAGGTCATGTTGACCGAACCACTCTAAAACTCTGGTTTACATTTACTTATTGCTATTTACCTTACTACAAACTTCCTTATGTGCTTTATTTCCTCATTACTTTTGCTGCACACCTTTACAAACACGCTTTCAAGTTAAGCACTTCCGAGTTTGGTTTTTATCGTACGAAAGATTTTTAAAACCAACATTTTCATCCGCTGCACTAATTTAACCCCCCTCTTCGTGCTAGCCCTGATCCTAATAATTGGTATTAGAGCCTTATGATTTCTCAGTTGATTTAACACCTAAGAGAAATGACTCTTTTCGGCTTTCAAGAAGGTCACTCTCTCATTCGTCCTCCCTTTTTCAATGGGATGGACTACACTTTTTGAAAAACTCGAATGAGAGTTTTCTTACTTTCATTGAATCTTGATTTATGGCATATAGTTGAACACGGATTTGAAATGTCTTCTCTTCTAATGAACAATTGGAATGATTTTGAGAAGAAGATGGTTTCTCTAAATGTAAAGGCTATGAATGCCTTATTTTGCGCTTTAGACAAAAATGGGTTTAATCGAGTTTCTATGTGCAAAATGGCCTTTGATATTTGGCATATTCTCGAAATCACACACGAAGGAATGAATAGAGTTAAAGATTCTAAAGTTAATTTTTTGATGCACGATTTTGAATTGTTTCATATGAAACCAAGCGAAACTGTTATTGATATATACACCAATTTTACGGATGTCGTCAATGATTTAAAAGCTTTTGGTAAAAGTTTTTCAGGTTTTGAACTTATAAACAAGATTTTACATTCTCTTAATAAGAATTGACATTCAAAAGTAACGATAATTCAAGAATTTAAAAATTTGAATACCTTTCCAATTGAAAAACTATTAGGGTCTTTAACGACCTATGAAATGCTGTGCAATGCATGTAAAGAACTTGAGAACCACCTTCCAAAGAACAGGAAGGATTTCAAACTGAGAACATTTGAAGACCACTCGAGTATAAGCTTAAGTGATGGTGAACATTATTTGAACTTACAAAGAAATTTAAAAAGTTAATGAAACAAAAATTAAAGAACAAAAAGAACGCAACTACTTGCTTTGAACGCAAGAAGAAGAACACAAATTGAGATGAATCGAGCTTCTCCGAAGACGAGGAGAAAATCAACAAAGGCGAGGTGGCAAACTACGCCTTAATGACTTTCAACGATGAGGTAATCGAAACTCCCTTAATTTATTTTGAAATTACATAATGCTTTTCATGATGCATTTTTTTTAATTTATTTTAGAAAAAATATTTTTCTTGAAAATTATATATTTAATAATGTTATGGAAATATAAAAAATTAGGAATCATGTTTATCATGCTAGTAATTTTGAAAATAATCATAAAAATTGCATGTGTTAATTTAAATGAACAAAATGTTAGATTTAAATCTAATGATCCTATGTATGTTTCTTCAAGAATAAATAATGTGTATCTTGATAATTTTCAATTTTAATTGAAACCATGCTTGATGTCTTAATGAAAATATTAAGAAGTTTGATATCGTGCTTAATGATGATGCATGGCTTTTGTATGGAAACTAAGCATGAAAAGTTGATTTACCTAAAAAGAAAAATGCATGACCACAACAAACAAAATGATCTTGATCAAAAATACCTTATGAAATCATGTTTGATAATATCATGCCTAATAAATTTATTTTTTGAAATTATGCATGAAGATTTTTGAGATTTATGGATTATCGATTGTTTAATGAACGTGGCCTTTTCAGTTTTAAACTATGATGCATGTTTTCATACAAAAACTTGAGCATATTGATTTGAAATCATGTTTAATGGTTTCATAATTCGAAATTATGCATGATGAATCTTGCAATTTATGGATTATCGATTTTTACCATAATGAAAGTGCCTTATTGATCTTTGTCATAATAAATCTTGTACTTTCGGTTTTAAACATGATACATGTTTTGATTTGGCATAAATGAAAAAAGCATGCTTGTATGAAACAAATAAAAAGAGGATAGATTTCTCCTTGAAAGATTTCTTTATCTAGTTTTAAAAAAGGGAGAGATTAACGAATTTATCTATACTTTTGTATGAATCTCTTGAAAATGATCTTGATTTGATGATTTAAATTTGAAAGAGCTTTATCTTGATTTTTTGAAATTTATAACTTGAGATTTCTTATGCACGAATCAAGATCTCCTATGTTTCTTTTATCCACTTATAAAAAGAGATTTATTGAAATAAATCGTGTCTTATGACATTCGTAAAAATATGAGATATTATGCATGAATCGAGTTCTCATGAGAATCTATTTACGTTTGTCATCATTAAGTTTTCTTGAAAAGATTTGTTGATGATTTTGATGATTTAAATTTGAATGAGTTTTATCAAAATCATGATCTTGATTTCTTGGAATTACTTGAGATTTTTTTAAAGATTTCTTCTTTGAACTTCTACGATTTTTTCTTGGTATTTTATTTAAAGAAGAGATTTACTATATGAATTATGTCTTTTGGGATTTAATTGGTCTTATCCTTCATGACATGTTCTCTTTGTATTTATGGCTTGTATGGCTTGAAATGTTTTGGAATAATGCATGCAATACTATAATTTTTCCTTTAGATAAAAATGCATGCAACACTATGATTTTTGAAATAATGTAAAAATAAATAATTATCATTTTATGAAATAATACTCTAGAATGATGATTTGGAATCATGTATGTAATGATGATTTTATATTTTATATACATGATGATTTGGTGTTATGCATGCAATACTTTAACTTATCATAATAATGCATGCAATGATGAAATATTCATGATAAAATAATTATTTTTAAATTCATGACTTGAATTTTCATCTATGCTATTTACCTTTGTCATAATTTGAAAATTGATGTAAAGGGTCTTCCCTTCTTTTTGATAATGACAAAGGGGGAGCAAAACGTGCTAGAAAGCAAATTTGCTAGCTCCCACAATTCAAGAAGAAAGCAAAAATTGCACTTTTCAAAAGAGAAGAAATTACTATCTTGAACATCACTAAGAATTGCTAACTTGAAATCTCAAGAAGATGCAAAAATATGTTATCTTACACATCGCAAAGAAAAGCAAATATGCCAACTTGCATATCTTTAAATTTGCTAGCTTGTATATTGTAAAACTTGCATATTTCACGAAGCTAAGTGTTGTTTTCTTGAACATCTCTAATTTGCTAGCTTGCATAATGTAGAACTTGCTATCTTGAACATTACAAAGAAGTGTTATCTTACCTATCTCAAGAAGTAAAAATGCTAAA
Organism: Musa schizocarpa; assembly: GCA_900464855.2. Lineage (NCBI taxonomy): Eukaryota > Viridiplantae > Streptophyta > Magnoliopsida > Zingiberales > Musaceae > Musa > Musa schizocarpa. Next base: position 21,589,283 of record LS990915.1, read on the forward strand.
CTTACATCTAGCAAAATTTACAAACTTGCAAAACTCTAAATTTTTGCTAGCTTACATAATGATAAAAATGGATATTATGTTTTTCATGCAATGTATTGAACTTAGATATCTCAAACCCTTGATAGTTGGAACTCCTTTTTGTTGATGACAAAGGGGGAGAAGTATATTGATGTTATGCATGATTTGATCATGACATGTTGCTTGGATTTTTGAATCCAAGAGTTCAACTCAAATATGGCATATTGATAGGGGGAGTTTGTTTAAACTCCGGGAGTTAAGATTAACTCCGTCATCCATTGGTTGTCATTATAAAAAAAGGGGAGATTATTAAATCTTGGATTTTGATTATGAAACCAATTGATAATCTATTTATGTTTTAATCTGCATTTTGAGTGACACAGGATGCTTCGATCAGGATGAGACAATTAAAGTAAGAAAAATCATGTTGTGCTAGGGGAAAACATGTCAGAAGATTAGACGTCGGGCCGGTGGTTCGGTCGACATATCAACAGAAGGCTTCGGGCCATGGATTTGGGCATTGGACCAAGAAGAGCAGATATTGCACCAAGGATATCGGAGATGCGGAATCAACTGGCCAATTGGCAATAGGCCGCAAGAGAGGACGATGCGCTGAAGAATCGGACGAAGCATCGAGGGACCAATGACACGTCGGACAACTTGATTAATGCTTAGTATTAATTGTCTAGATCGAAGAATGTTTTTACATGTGTAGGATTAACTACGATAGCAAGGCATGAAGCAAAATAAAGTCTCAGAGTCAAAGACGTGACTTCGTTAGGAGTTCGAGAGTTCGTCGGAAGTTCATCGTAAGTCCGGACATTCGTTAGAAGTTCTGGCGGAACCAGTTGAGAAGTCTCAGAGCTTGCCAGAGAAGCTCATCAGAACTTGCTAAGAAGATTGTTGTGAAGTCCAAGAGCTTGACGGGAGTCCACCGGAACATTGCCGAGAAATCGTCGGAAGTTCACCGGAAGATCGCCGGAAGCTCGTCAGAAGAATAGACTTACGAACTTGTTTAGCTTAGATTATGTCTTAGATTTCATAATTAGCACGTAATTGGGTTTGGATTTGGGCCAACTCAATTAGGGTCCAGCTAGGCCCATGTAAGGATTGTGTTGGGCCCAATAAGAGGTACAAACAGTGTCCCAAGAAGTCTCACCGTCGTGGCATAGTCTTCGAGACTATGTCAAGCGATGGTATCGTCAGTTTGGGTGATTGTACCGCCCATGGCAGGGTGCCAAGCAGTGGTACCGTCGGTCTGGGTGGTGGTACCGCCCAGCATTGCACCCTAAGCGGTGGTACTGCCAGACCTGGGCGGTGGTACCGCCCAGGGCAATGTCAATGTCAGATTGACATTGGGCGATGGTACCTCCCATGCCTGGGGAACCCGTAATGAGAAAGTTTTAGGTTCTAAGTTTGAATCAACTTGAAGCCTAAAAATACCCCTCTCATCTCTGGTTAAAGCAGACAAGCACAAAGAGTTTAAAAGTAGAGAAAACGCTGCTGCAATCTCTTTAGAAATTCTCTCCACTCTAAGTTTAGAATTCTGTAAGAGGAGTGTGAGTGCTTGTAAGGGTTATCTCCTAAACACGTGAAAAGGAGAAGATGGGTGTAAAAGGTGATTGACCTTCACCTATTGAAGGAAGGCCTCTAGTGGATGCTAGTGACCTCGTCGGAGGAGGAAGTCAAAAGTAGATGGTTACATTGATCGAACCACTCTAAAACTCTAGTTTGCATTTAGTTATTGCTATTTACCTTACTACAAACCTCTATATGTGCTTTACTTCCTCATTACTTTTGCTGCACACCTTTATGAACACGCTTTCAAGTGAAGCACTTTCGAGTTTGGTTTTTATCGTATGAAAGATTTTTCGAAACTGACATTTTCATCTGCTGCACTAATTCACCCCCCCTCTTAGTCCCGACCCCGATTCTAACAATTCCCCCCTTCTTTGTGAGCTTTTTAGAACTCTTTTGGTCATTGAAGAACCCATTTCACCTTACATGGTCTCATCCTTTACCAAGCGCCTCGCTTGTCTTGAGCACCATCAAGCATGGTTGCCAATGTTGAGCCATAGCTCAAACTCAGCAATCTCAACCTTCATGTGTTACGCATTCTTCCCATCTTACTTGTCCTCATGGTGCCTCTTACGTGAAGGGTTGGCTATTCCACTAAATGCCAATCTTAGATGCCCACTTTTCTAAGAGACTCATTTTCCCTACATCTCTATGCTTGTTTTCTCCCAAACGATCGCGTGTGCTGGCTGCCCAACAAGCCAATCACGTGAGTGATGGCACGTGTGAATTGATACAGAATCTTTTTGCTTATTATTGTTAGGATCAAGAGCACTAAGAGGGGAGGGTGAATTAGTACAGCGAAAAACTTTCGGCGATTAAAATCGAAAGCTGCGACAAAGATAATTTCGATGTAAAACCAGATTCTTAGACTCCTTTAGCTTAAGATTAAGTGAGATGAAGTTAGAGTAAATCTACAAAGGCAGTTTGCAGTTTATGATAAAAATCAGAATGCAAGCGTAAACTGAAATGCGATGTTCGTATGATAAAATCGGTTTACGTCTAACAATCAACTTTAAAGATACTGAACTTTGAGATATGTTTTGTAAATGCACAGAAGGCAGTTTGCAGTTATAATTGGAGTTAAAACGTAAACGTAAACTGCAATGTAATGATTGTACGAAAACGTCGATTTACGTCTAAATGATGATTCAGAAAGATCTGAACTTAGAAACTCGTTCGTAAAAGCGCAAAAGGCAGTAGCTATTTAGGAGGTTTGCAGAAATGATAAAGTGCTCAAAGTAAATGCAAACCGAGATTTAGAGTGGTTCGGTCAGCCTTGACCTACTCCACTTTTGGATTCCTCCACCGACGAGGTCATCGACGTCAACTAGAGGCCTTCCTTCAATAGGCGAAGGCCAACTGCCCTTTTACAATTTCACTCCTTTTGACGGGCTCAGGAGACAACCCTTACAGAACTTTTCTCTCATCTCTTTACAACTCAAAACTTAAAGAACAGAGGGAGGAGAACTTTTGGCCTATACAACAATTTTGAGCTCTAAGAATCGCAGAAAGAGATCAAGATTTCGAGTGTTTATCTGTATCTATTCAGTGCTGAATGGGTGGGGTATTTATAGGCCCCAACCCAGTTCAAATTTGGAGCTCAAAACGATCAAATCCCGGAATTCCAGGATCAGGCGGTTGCACCTCCTGACTGGAGCAGTTGCACCGCCTGGCAGAGCTCGAAGACTGAGCCCAGGCGGTTGCACCTCTCTGTCAGGGGCGATTGCACCACCTGAGTCTGGCTCGGAGACTGAGCCCCAAGCGGTGCCACCTCCTGACTGAGGCGGTTGCACCGCTTGCCAGAGCTCGAAGACCGAGCTCAGGCGGTGCTACCTCTCTGTCAGGGGAGGTTGCACCGCCCAGTCTTGCTCGGAGACTGAGCCCAGGCGGTGGTACCTCCTGGCTTGGGCGGTTGCACCTCCCACAGTAATCGGGGTCCGAATGGGTAGCTCCATTCGGCCCAATTTTGGTTTTTCAGGGGCCCAATTGCCCCAAGATTAAGCTAATGGGATCACTTCCCATTTCCAACTTAACCAATGTGCTAACTACGATTAATTCTAAGACAATTCCTGCAGTTTTTCTTCGGTGCGTCAATCTCTTCTTCCGGCGAGTTTCCAGCGAACTTCCGTCGATCATCCGATGAACCCTCGGTGATGCTCCTGCGGACTTCCGGCAAACTCCTGGACTTGCGACGATCCACTTGGTGAGTTTCCGACGAGCTTCGCTTGGCAAGCTTCTGGACTTCTCGGATCTGTTCCCGCAGAACCTCCGACGACTGTCCGAACTTCCGTCGAACTCTCGAACTCCCAACGTGATCATTGACTTGACTCCGGCGCAACTCCTGCTGCTTGTCTAACTTTCATCGTAGTTAATCTTGCACACTTATCTAAATACATAGATTAGACAACAAATGACAATTATCTTCATCATCAAAATCCGAGATTCAACAATCTCCCCCTTTTTGATGATGACAATCAATTGATAATGGAGTTAACCTTAACTCCCTCTGTCTATATGCCATACTTGAGATAAGACCTATTGATAAGTTAAATCAATTGAACTTATCAATACTCCCATCATGATACCCATCATGATGTATCTCTCTAAAGATGATGTCAAGGCTTGACATCCATTTTCAGTTTTTAAGTTTGAATGATGATAATTGTAACAATTCATTATATTGTAAGATATCAACATGTAAAGTTGTGAAGTAAGATTTTGATATCATTACATGATGTACATATTGCAAATATCTTAGCAAGTGTTGCATTTCTTCGCATGGTGAGATATCAACTCATGGCATAATGCAAATTATAGCATCTGTTCATATATCTCTTGGTGATGCAAGGATAGCATAATCATAGCATCAATTCATATATTTCTCGGTGATGCAAGCATGACATAATCATTTATAGCATCAATTCATATATTTCTCCCCCTTTGTCATCAACAAAAAGCATGGTAGTTGTGATACCAGGAAAATAATATAAGCAAGCATATAGAGGAAGGCATTATACATAGATTGCTTTGAATACTTCTTCCTTTTTTGTTATAATCCTTTGTGCAAGTAAAGATATTATCATCCATATTTCAAGATGGAATTGATACGCAGGAATCATTTCATCAAATCTATTTTAGAAAAATGTTTTTCATAAGAGTGTACGAGAAAATCCGATTTATAGCATTCGGACAATGAGATGCATTCGGACAAGATTATGCTACTAATTTTCAAATGCAATCATGAAGACAAAACATTTCAACACATGTTATGTAATGGCAATCAAGTGATTTGATCATTCAATAAAACCCAAAAAATAACTTTAACTAGTTTGTTTATTCAGACACATCAACATTCCTAATTCTCTTCTTATGAAATCAAATTGTTCTTTACTTAGAGGTTTTGTAAAAATATCAGCTAGTTGATGTCTACTATCAATGAACTCTATGGTTACGTCATGATTAGTAATATGATCTCGTATAAAGTGATGTCTAATATCAATATGTTTTGTTCTTGAGTGTTGTATAGGATTCTTAGTTAAGCATATTGCACTTGTGTTATCACATTTAATAGGAATATTTTTAAGATTAACTTTGTAATCTTCTAAGGTGTTTTTCATCCATATAACTTGTGCACAACATGCACTTGCTGCAATATATTCAGCTTCGGTTGTTGATAGTGCAACCGAGTTTTGTTTCTTAGATGACAAGGAAACAAGGGCATTTCCTAAAAATTGACATGATCCTGATGTGCTTTTTCTATCTAGTCTACAGCCAGCAAAGTCTGCATCAGTATAAGCAATTAACTCAAAATTCTCTGATTTTGGGTACCATAATCCTAGATTTGTGGTACCATTAAGATATCTAAGTATTCTTTTAACTGCTTTGAGATAAGATATCCTAGGGTTTGATTGAAATCTAGCACAAAGTCCTACACTGAACATGATGTCTGGTCTGGTTGCAGTGAGGTAAAGTAAACTTCCTATCATACCACTATAAGTTTTTTGATTGAAGCTTTCTCCACTTTCATCAATTTCTAACTTAGCGGAGGTGCTTATAGGAGTGTTAATAGCCTTTGAGTTGTTCATATTAAATTTTTTTAATAAATTCATAGCATATTTAGTTTAACTAATAAAGATGCCATTGCTTAGTTGTTTGATTTGTAAGCCTAAGAAGAATGTTAATTCTCCCATTAAGCTCATTTCGAATTCAAGACTCATAGTTTTAGCAAAAGATTCACAAAGAGATTCATTTGTAGAGCCAAAGATAATGTCATCAACATAAATCTGAACAATGAGAAAATTATTTTCAAAATTCTTGATGAACAATGTAGTATCAACCTTGCCTTTTGTGAAATTATTTTCGATAAGAAAAGAACTAAGTCTCTCATACCAAGCCCTTGGGGCTTGTTTTAAACCATAGAGAGCTTTAGTTAATCTAAATACATGATTAGGGAGGCTATCATTTTCAAATCCAGGAGGTTGTTTAACATAAACTTCTTCGGAAATAAAGCCATTTAGAAAAGCGCTTTTAACATCCATTTGAAACAACTTAAAATTATTACTACTAGCGTAGGCAAGGAGCATCCTTATGGCTTCCAATCGAGCCACAGGAGCGAAGGTTTCTTCGTAATCGATACCTTCTTCTTGGTTGAAACCTTTGGCCACTAATCTAGCCTTGTTTCTAACCATGATACCATTTTCATCTTGCTTGTTTCTAAAGACCCATTTAGTACCAATAACTAAATGGTCATTTGGCCTAGGAACAAGCTTCCACACCTCATTTCTCTCAAATTGATTCAATTCATCTTGCATTGCGATAATCCATGAATCATCTTTCATGGCTTCGTCAACACATTTGGGTTCAATTTGGGAGAGAAAGGCGGCGTTCGCACAAAAATTTTTAAGAGAAGATCGTGTTTGAACCCCCTTTGACGTGTCTCTTAAGATTAGCTCCTTGGGATGAGCATCTACATACTTCCAATCCTTGGGTAAGGATGTTTCAAAAGTGGATGCATCCAAGTTGCTAGTTGGAGAAGGGGTTTCATTTAAATTCAAGGAATCAAAATTAACCTCATCATCAAAATCATTTTTCCTGATTTCGGAAATCTCATTGAAAACAGCATGAATGGATTCTTCGATAATTAGAGTTCTTTTATTGAAGATACGAAAGGCTTTAGAAACTGAAGAATAACCAAGAAAGATTCCTTCATCGGATTTAGCATCAAATTTTCCTAAGTTATCCTTTTCATTCAAGATAAAACACTTACACCCAAAGACTTTAAAATATGAAACATTGGGTTTTTTGTTGCTCCATAACTCATAGGGAGTTTTGGTTAGTAGGGGTCTTACTAGAACTCTATTCAAAATGTAGCATGCAGTATTTACGGCTTCGACCCAAAAATATTTGGGTAGGTTGTGTTCATTCAACATGGTTCTTGCCATTTCTTGTAAATTTCGATTTTTTCTTTCTACTACTCCATTTTGTTGAGGATTTCTAGGAGTAGAGAAATTATGGTTGTATCCATTGAGTTCACAAAATTCCTGGAAATCATGGTTTTGAAATTCACCACCATGATCACTTCTAATTGACGAAATCATAGAACCTTTCTCATTCTGAACAAGTTTACAAAACTTGGTAAAATATCTAAGGCATTCACTTTTCTGTTTTAAGAAGTAAGTCCATGTGTATCTGCTATAGTCATCCACGATGACGAAGGCGTATTTGCTACCTCCTAGGCTTGATGTGGAGATTGGTCCGAACAAGTCCATATGGATCAATTGGTTCGAACAAGTCCATATGGATCACATTTCAGTGTTATATGTTGGGCTCTATGACTCCTGAGTTACAGAGACAACATGAAAAGATGGATGCTAGATCCATTCTCCTACATGTCCATAAATTGTTTGAGGAACAGGGAAGGACTCAGCAATATGAGATATCCAAGAGCCTCTTCCGCGCTAGGATGACTGAGGGGACACCGGTTCAGAACCACGTCCTAAAGATGATTGAGTGGATAGAAAAAACTCACAGGTCTAGGAATGGTCCTAGAGGATAACTTGTATGTGGACATTGTGCTTCAGTCCCTACTAGATTCCTTTTCACAGTTCATAATAAACTTTAATATGAACAAGCTTGAGGTGACTCTCCCAAAGCTCCTCAATATGTTGAGGGAGGTAGAGAGTACTATTAAGAAAGAGAAGCGTACGATTCCTCCTTCTAGATACACCATTGAGCTTAGGTGGATAAGGAGGTGTCCATTGGGATAATATCCCATGGTCCTTGAGGAACTGAGTAAACTCTGTACTTAAGTACTCACCTCCTCGATCTGATTGAAGAGTTTTAATACTCTTTTCAGTCTGGTTCTCCACCTCATTCTTATACTCTTTGAATTTCTCAAAAGCCTCGGACTTGTACACTATTACGTACATATATCCATACCTTGAGAAATCATCAGTAAAGGTAATGAAGTAGGAGTAACCACCAATGGCATGAGTACTTAATGAAGGACGTACACAATTTTCTCTCACCATTAAGTACATATATCCATTGGTGGTTACTCCTACTTCATTACCTTTATTGATAATTTCTCAAGGTATGGATATATGTACTTAATGAAGTACAAGTCTGAGGCTTTTGAGAAATTCAGAGAGTATAAGAATGAGGTGGAGAACCAGACTGAAAAGAGTATTAAAACTCTTCGATCAGATCGAGGAGGTGAGTACTTAAGTACAGAGTTTACTCAGTTCCTCAAGGACCATGGGATATTATCCCAATGGACATCTCCTTATACACCTAAGCTCAATGGTGTATCTGGAAGGAGGAATCGTACGCTATTAGATATAGTACGGTCCATGATGAGTTTCGCTGACCTACCCATCTTATTCTAGGGATATGCCTTAGAGACCGCAACTTACCTTATGAACAGAGTTCCAACTAAGTCGGTAGTGTCTACACCATATGAGATGTGGAAAGGGAAGAAGCCTAATCTTAAGGTTGTTAAGATTTGGGGTTGCCCTGCCTATGTTAAAAGACACAACCCCGATAAGTTAGAACCAAGGACAGAGCGAAACTTGTGGGTATTATTTCTATCATCTTGAGGACCAAAAGGTCTTTGTAGCTAAGAGAGCAGTGTTCCTTGAGAAGGAACACATTCTTGGCGGAGATAGTGGGAGAATGATAGAGTTGAGCAAGGTTGGAGAACCAAGCTCAAGCACCACTCTATAGCCTGAGTCTGTTCAGGTACCTAATACACAAGTTTCAACTTTACACAGGTTTGATAGAGTATCCCAACCTCGTGAGAGATATGTGGGACATATTAGAGGAGAGGATTTTGAGGATATTGATCCTCAGACCTACGAGGAGGCTATTATGAGTATAGACTCCGGGAAGTGGCAAGAAGCCATGAATTCTGAGATGGATTCTATATACTCCAACAAGGTTTGGAACCTAGTTGATACGCTCGAAGGTATTGTACCTATCGGTTGCAAGTGGATCTTTAAGAAAAAGATCGGAGTAGATGGAAAGGTAGAGACCTATAAAACAAGGCTAGTGGCTAAGGGGTATCGTTAAAGGTAAGGTGTTGACTACGACAAAACCTTCTCACTTGTAGCAATGCTAAAATCCATCAGAATTCTATTGGATATTGCAGCACACTATGATTATGAGATCTGGCAAATGGATATGAAAACCACATTCCTTAATGGGAACCTCGAGGAGGAGGTGTATATGATGCAACCTAAGGGATTGGTGTCCAAGAACTGCCTAGATAAGGTGTGTAGGTTGCTTAGATCCATTTATGGACTAAAGCAAGCTTCCCGAAGTTGGAACATAAGATTTGATGAGGCAATCAGATCTTATGACTTCGTTAAGAACGAACATGAGCCTTGTGTGTACAGGAAGGTAAGTGGGAGTGCTATCACCTTTTTAGTGTTATATGTGGATGACATACTGATCATTGGGAATGACGTAGGAATGCTATCCATAGTAAAGGCTTGGTTATCTAGACACTTCTCCATGAAGGACTTAGGGGAAGCATCCTATATCTTGGGGATTCGAATCTATAGAGATAGGTCCAAAAGGATGCTTGGCTTGTCCTAGTCCAGGTACATAGAAACCATTGTCAAATGGTTTGGCATAGAAAATTCAAAGAGAGGTCTCATACTGATGAGACATGGGATATCACTTTCAACGAGTATGTCCCCAAAGACTCCAAAAGAAAGGGCGAACATGGATATGATACATTATGCCTCAGCAATAGAGTCTATCATGTATGCCATGCTATGTACTAGGCCTGATATAGCGCATGCTCTGAGTGTCACGAGTAGGTATTAGGCGGATCCAGGCTTGGAGCACTGGAAAGCAGTAAAGTGTATCCTTAAGTACTTGAGAAGGACTAAGGATCTTTTACTAGTATATGGAGGTAGTAGCCTTAAGGTTGAAGACTACACAGACTTAAGTTTTTAGTCTGATGTTGTTGATAGCAAGTCGAATTCAAGGTATGTGTACACCTTGAATGGAGGAGCGGTGTGCTGGAAGAGTTCCAAGCAAGATACTACTACTGACTCGACCACAGAGGTGGAGTACATTACTGCATCAGATGTAGCAAAGGAGGGAGTCTAGGTGAAGAAGTTCATCACAGATTTGGGAGTCGTGCCGAGTAGTAAGGAGCCGACTTCCTTATATTACGACAACTATGGGGCGATTACTCAAATAAGGGAACCCGGGTCTCATCAAAAGTGTTCTTAGGAGGTTCTAGCTTATCAAAGAGATCGTAACCCGAGGAGATGTAGTAGTTGAAAGAGTTCCATCCGAAGATAACATTGCAGATCCATTGACAAAGCTATTGTCTCAGATTGTCTTTGAGCGTCACAGGGGTCTGATGGGGATCAGACACAAATGTGATTGGCTTTAGGTCAAGTGGGAGATTGCTAGTCATAGGTGCCCAACAAGCCAATCAAGTGAGTGATGGCACGTGTGACTTGATACAGAATCTTTTTGCTTATTATATTTTGGCATATATCACTTTATAACTATTGCATATATGCATATATATATATATTGTGATGTCCTTAGATTTGTGCAATGGGAATCAGATCGTGATGAGATCACGATAATGAGATCGATTCACCTTTAAACACATATCCTAAATAATCTCAGTCATAGGTTACTCGAGAGGGACATCGTGATAACCGGACAGACTGGTGTGATGTATACCCGTCCATATGATAGATGCAGCTGGTCTCATAGTTGCTCATGTAGGGACACTAGGGATACAGTACAGGTGCTCATTGGAGAATGAGTTCACTAATTGATCCGCTTACGGAAAGCTGGATGGTTGATGATGCCTTATTGTCAGACAGCGATTCCATAGTCCTAGTGGTGTATCTAGTCCTTAGACTTGAGTTACCAAGGATGTCCTGTATGAGTGCTCCACTCTTTGATACTAGACTTATAGGTTTGGATGTCACAAATCTAGTACAATTGGTCATTAGGAGTGGTAGTCGACCTTACGAGGGCTATTGAGTGTCGATAGAGGATCATATACTCTCGGAGTCATGAGAGGAATATCCTATGTGTTCTTGCTTAGACAAATCCCTAGCCAGGGTCATTCGGGTTGAGAAAGAAAGAGTTCTCCATGAGAATCCGATTAGAGCAAAACTCAAGTAGAAACCGTATGGGTCTGACAACACCATGCTCGATATACGATCTCTGGGATATTAGATGGATGAGGGACTATAGGTACACGGTAACTGAGGACAGACAGGTCTAATAGATTGGATTCCCCTGTATCGTCTGGGGACTACGGCATAGTGGCCTAGTACGTCCGTAGTCGATGAGTCAAGTGAATTATTACAAAGATAATAATTCACTGAGTTAGATGGAGTTTTGACAGGTATGACTCACGACCAGCTCGATATTGGGCCTAGAGGGTCACACACATATGGTAGGCATTACGATGAGTAGAGGTTCGGATATGAGATATCCGACGGAGCCCTTGTCTTATTGGATACAGATCCAATACCTATTAGGGGAGGACCCATTAGGGTTTAACAGGGGACCTCTATAAATAGGAGGGATTCAGAGCCTCATAGGCTAGAGCCTTTGCTTGCCTCTCCTATTCTCCTCCCCTCTCCACCTCAGAGCAGGCCTGAAGTTTTGAGGAGCGTCGTCGCAGCCCTGCTATGTGGATCATTGCTAGAGTGGAGTACGCTTGACCTCCTTCACCCTCTCCTAAGGATCTGCAAGGAAACAGGTATATACGATCTCCCTAGGTAACACAATCTACTCTATACGTAGTTTTAAGTTTTGCGAATTTTGCGCACCAATCTTCGCATGACGACGAACATCTCTTTGGTAATCGGGGATTTTATTTTTTTGTTCTTCCGCTGCGCATGTGATGTCACCCATAAGATTTCCCAACACTAGGTCCCCTATATTTACATGCCAAGTGTTTCTATGAGTGCTTGTCCTACTCTAATACCATTTGTCATGGACTTAGCTGGTTTTTCCTAAGTTGTGCAGCACCTTTGCGTATCCATCTGCAAAGGTCAGTCTCCTTGAAACCTCCTATGGTCCTTTACGATCTACAAAAGAGAAAATGGGTTATAGAGTGCCTTACTCGAGATCCATAAGCAATCATTTCAGGAAATACTTCATAACCAATTCAAATTATAAACAAACTTCACAAGCTCTAAACGGTCGCACAACAAAGGATCTAAAATAGTCCACTATAGATCGAATATCTCTCATAAGTATCCACATGATACAATCTTTATTTACAAGCATAAAACGACTACCAAATTCAACTAAAATGGGGCTGTTAAGCCTTCGACCATCCCTCTATATGCTGTGCAATGCAAAACCAAAAGACACAGATATACATGAGTATTACATTAAACACTATGTTGATAATTTTGTCTGTGATAGATGTTAGGAATGAGTCAACACTAAGAGGGGGGGGGGTGTGAATTAGTCCAGCGGTAAAGATTACGTCGGTTTGAAAATCTCATTTCCATTAAACCCATTTCGAAATATGTTAACTTGAAAACATACGAAAGAGTATAGTGGATGTAAAGGAAGTAAAGAAGGGTAGTTTGTAGTAAATATAAATTGTAAGAAGTGAATACAAATCGAGTTATAGTGGTTCGGTCATCATGACCTATATCCACTCCACTAATTCCTCTCTCGTCGAGGCCACCGGCATCCACTAATGATCTTTTTTTAATAGACGAAGAACAACCTCCTTCTTATAACTCTATTCTCCTTTTGTAGTCTTAGGAGAGAACCTTTACACCCCCTTTTTACAAAGCTTCCCTTACACTCTCTCTTAGAATGATCTCTAAACTTTAGGAGGAGGGACTCTATATCTTACAAGGGTTTTCAACTATAGAAATATAGAGTTTTTATTCACTTTTCTTTCTTCTCCATGTAGTAATAGTTAGAGTATTTATAGACCCCAAATGGCTTAAAAAATAGAGCCAAAATTCAAATCCCCTGAAATTTTAGGGTATGGGCGGAACCACCGCCTGCAGTCTGACACTGGATAGTACCGCCACCTAGAAGACTGTATCTAGGTAGTACCACTGCCTGACATAGTCACAAAGATTGTGCCATGACGGTTTCACTTGTTTGGTCACTGTTTGGGCCTTTCTCATGGCCCAACATAACCCAAACTTGGGACCAACTATCCCCTAATTGGGTTTGCCCAATTCTTTCGGCGAGCTTCCGACGATCTTTCAGCGAACTTTTGACGATCTCTCGGCAATGTTCTAGCAGACTCCCGATAAGCTCCTAGACTTCATGACGATCTTCTTAGAGAGTTCCGATGAGGTTCTTTGGCAAGCTCCTGGACTTCTCGATCAATTCTGGCAGAACTTCCGACGAACGTCCGGACTTCTGACGAACTCTCGAACTCCCAATGAAATCTCGTTCTTGACTCCAAGACTTCATTTTGCTTTATACCTTGCTATCGTATTTAATCCTGCACACATAAAACACACTTTGATCTAGACAATTATTACTAAGCATAAATCATGGTGTCCGACATGTCATTGGTCCATCGATGCTTCGTCCGATTCTTTGGCGCATCATCTTCTCTTGCAGCTTATTGCCTAATCGGCCAGTTGACCTCTGCAACTTTGATATCCTTAGTGCAATATCTGCTCTTCTTGGCCCGATGCCCAAAACCATGGCTCGAAGCCTTTTGTCGATACGTCGATTGATCCTCTAGCGCGACGTCCAATCTTCTGACGTGGTTTTCTCCGGTCTAACATCATTCTTTCTGCTTTAATTGTCTCTCCTTGATCGAAGCTTTCTGCATCACTCAAAACGAAGATTAAATCATAAATACTATCAATTGGTTTCATCATTAAAATCTAAGATTTAACAATCTCCCCCTTTTTTATGATGACAACTAATTGATGATGGGTTTAACCTTAACTCCCCCTATTAGTATGTCATATTGATAGAACTCTTAGATTCAAAAATTCAGGCAACATGTTTTCATAAACTTATGCATAACATCGTACTTCTCCCCTTTTGTCATCAACAAAAAGGAGAAGTTCAACTATCAAGTGTTTAGAAATATAATGTCAAACATTGCATTTATCATCATGCAATTTGTAAGCTAGAAAATTTAGCAAGTGTTACATCATATTTAGAACATGCAAGCTAGCAAATTTTATATCAATTTACAACATCCATAATCACCATATTATCATTAATTTTAAAGATGTTCATGATTACAAATTTTGCAAGTTTATATTTTTGCTTCTTAAGATAGGCAAGCCAGTGATGCTCAAGATAGCAAGCTCTTTCTTCTATTTTGAGAAGTGTCATTTTTGCTTCCTTTGCAAAGTGCAAGTTAGCAAAATTTTACATTATTTTACAATATGTAAGCTAGCAATTTGGTAAGTGTTACTTGTCTTTGAAATATAAAGGCTAGCAAGTTTTTGAAAAATAATGCAAGATAACAAGCTAGCAAGATACAATGTTTTACATGAAGTAAGCTAATAAGTTTTGCATCTTTTTGCAATATGTACGTTTGCAATTTTTGCTTCTCTTTAGATATGCAAGCAAGCAAGCAAGTTTTTCTCCTTACAATTTGTGAGCTAGCAAATTTTACACATATGAAAGTTGACAAGATTTTTGCATCTTTTGAGATGAGTAAGCCTTTTGCTTCTTCTTGAAGTATGCAAGCTAGTTAGCAAGCTAGCAAAATTTGCTCCCCCTATGTCATTGTCAAATAGAAGGGAAGAATACAATGTTGTAATTCTTTTTCCTTTTTATCAATCTTCACATCATGACAAAGGTAAAGTATCAAACTTATTTCAATATATTTGTGTATCATTATAGTTTCAATTACAACATGCATACTTTTAAAACTTTACATATCATCCTTACTCTATGCATGATACAAAAAATAAATCAATCATCATATCATACATGATACTCATAAGCTAGCAAATTTATATCATTTTAGAGCATCAGAACAATATCATGAGTATTTCATGCATTCATATCATCACATGAAGAATATAAAGAAGAATTAGGTGATGAGATATACTTCAAGAATACAAGGAATTATACAAAGACAAAAAAATCATATCATGAAAGATGAGATCATGTGAATACCAAAAGACATGATTCATTTTGACAAATCTCCTCTTAAATATTCAAAGAGAAATATTAGGAGATCAAATAATAAAAGATATTCAAATGAAATTTTAAGTCATGAATTTTGAAAAAATATTCTTTTTTATAAATCGCAAAAGGAAACGTAGGAGAAAAAGATTTCAATTCAAGCATAAGAAATCTTATGTTTTATATAGAAAATCTTCTCTTTAGTAAAATAACAAGAAAAATCGTACGAGTACAAAGAAGAGATCTTGATTGAATAAATCTCAAGTAATTCCAAGAAACCAAGGTCATGATTTTGATAAAAATCATTCAAATTCAAATCATCAAAATGATCAAAATCTCAACATTTCTTTCAAGAGATTTAAAATGGAATAAATAATTTTATTGGTCTCTCAGTGAAAAATCGATAAGAGAGAAAAAGGAAAATTTCAAGAAAAATTCTTTCCTCCTTTTATTTAACTTATTGATTGATTTCATACATGCATGTTCTTTTCTTTCAAATCTATGCATCATTCATTAACACCAAAATAGAACTTTTGAAAGATTACAAAAATTATCATGCATAAATTTGAAATATAAACTTGTTAAACATGCTTTTAAATCATCATTACATTTTCATTAAGACTTCAAGCATGGTTTTATTGAACATAATGTTGAATGATTCTTAAAGATATCTAAACTTTTTTAGTTTCAATTTGTGTGATTGACTTTGTATTAGCATACCCAAATATTTGTTCTTATGTCAAAACCATGCATCAATATTTAAAATAGAAAGATAAAAAATCATTAAGATCAAAAAGTGTAACACATAATTCCAAGACATATGATTTCAAATCATTACTTCAAGTCCTCCTGCAGAAAAATCATCAAGTATGATACAAATATTTATTTTCAAAATATTCATTATGATAAGACATACAAGCCAAAGAAATTATTAAACATAAAGCATATTCTTCAATCATGGTTTCATTGAGCATAAGACATTTCCAAACAAAATAAAAAATCAATACGAAAATCATCAAGATATACATTATTACTTTTTAAAACATACATAAGATTTATCTTAAGTATTAGATTTAAGTCTAACATTTTTATTCATTTATCATAAAACATACAATTTTCATGATCATTTTCAAAATTACTAGAAAGATAAGTATGATCTCAATTTTTTAGCATTTTCTTTATATAATTAAACATGTAATTTTTAAGATAAATAATTAAACTAAATTAAAAATAACTCATGAAAAGCATCATGTAATTTTGAAATAAATTAAAGGGATTTTGATTATCTCATCGTCAAAAGCCGTTAAGACGTAGTTTGTCACCTCGCCTTTGTTGATTTTCTCCTCGTCTTTGGATGAGCTTGATTCATCCCAAAGTGGTTCCCACTTCTTGCGTTCTTTTTGTTCTTTAATTTTTGTTTTATGAACTTTTTAAATTCATAGTAAGGAGTTCAAGTTCACTATCACTTGAGCTTATGCTCGAGTGGTTTTTAATTGTTCTAAGTTTGAAATCCTTCCTATTTTTTGGAAGGTTGTCCTCAAGTTCATTTTGTGCATTGTGCATCATTTCATATGTCATTAATGAACCAAAAAGTTCTTTAAGTGAAAAATTATTAAGATCTTTTTTCTCTTGTATTGCAGTTACTTTCGGATCCCAACTCTTATTAAGAGAACGTAAAATTTTGTTTACAAGTTTAAAATCCAAAACACTTCTACAGTTTCTAAAGCCTTTCGTATCTTTAATAAAAGAACTCTAACTATTGAAGAATCTATTCATGTTGTTTTCAATGAGATTTCTGAAATCACAAAAAATGATCTTGACGATGATGTTAATTTTGATTCCTTGAATTTAAACGAAACCCCGTCTCCAACTAGCAACTTGGACGCATCCACTTCTTAGATTTCCTTACCCAAGGATTGGAAGTATGTAGATGCTCATCCTAAGGAGCTAATCTTAGGAGACACATCAAAGGGGGTTCAAACACGATCTTCTCTTAAAACCTTTTTGTGCAAATGTCTTTTTCTCCTAAATTGAACCCAAATTCATTGATGAAGCCATGAAAGATGATTCATGGATTATCGAATGCAAGATGAATTAAATCAATTTGAGAGAAATGAAGTGTGGAAGCTTGTTCCTAGGCCAAATGACCATTTAGTTATTGGTACTAAATGGGTCTTCTAAACAAGCAAAATGAAAACAAGTATCGTGGTTAGAAACAAGGCTAGATTAGTGGCCAAAGGTTTCAACCAAGAAGAAGGTATCGACATTTAAGAAACCTTCGCTCCTGTGGCTCGATTGGAAGCCATAAGGATGCTCCTTGCCCACGCTTAGCAGTAATAATTTTAAGTTGTTTCAAATGGATGTTAAAAGCTTTTTCTTAATGGCTTTATTTCCGAAGAAGTCTATGTTGAACAACCTCTTGGATTTGAAAATAATAGTCTCTCTAATCATGTGTTTAGATTAACTAAAGCTCTCTATGGTTTAAAACAAGCTCCAAGGGCTTGGTATGAGAGACTTAGTTCTTTTCTTATTGAAAATAATTTCATAAAAGGCAAGGTTGATACTACATTATTCATCAAGAACTTTGAAAATAATTTTCTCATTGTTCAAATTTATGTTGATGATATTATCTTTGGTTCTACGAATGAATCTCTTTGTGAATCCTTTGCGAAAACTATGAGTCGTGAATTCGAAATGAGTCTAATGGGAGAGTTAACATTCTTCTTAGGTCTACAAATCAAACAACTAAGCAATGACATCTTTATTAGTCAATCCAAATATGCTATGAGTTTGCTAAAGAAGTTCAATATGAATAACTCAAAAGCTATTAACACTCCTATGAGCACCTCCACTAAGTTAGAAATTGATGAAAATGGAGAAAGCTTCGATCAAAAAACCTATAGGGGTATGATAGGAAGTTTACTTTACCTCACTGCAACTAGACCAGACATAATGTTTAGTGTAGGACTTTGTGCTAGATTTCAATCAAACCCTAAGATATCTCATCTCAAAGCAGTTAAAAGAATACTCAGATATCTTAATGGTACCATAAATCTAGGATTATGGTACCCAAAATCAGAGGAGCTTGAGTTAATTGCTTATGCTGATGTGGACTTCGCTGGCTGTAGATTAGATAGAAAAAGCACATCAGGAACATGTCAATTCTTAGGACATGCCCTTGTTTCCTGGTCATCCAAGAAACAAAACTCGGTTGCACTATCAACAACCGAAGCTGAATATATTGCAGCAAGTGCATGCTGTGCACAAGTTGTTTGGATCAAAAATACCTTAGAAGATTATAAAGTTCATCTTAAAAATATTCCCATTAAATGTGATAACACAAGTGCAATATGCCTAACAAAAAACCCTATACAACACTCAAGAACAAAACATATTGACATCAGACATCACTTTATACGAGATCATGTTACGAATCATGATGTAATCATAGAATTCATTGATACGAAACATCAACTAACTGATATCTTTACAAAACCCCTAAGTGAAGAACAATTTGATTTCATAAGAAGAGAATTAGGAATGTTGATGTGTCCGAATACTTAATCTAGTTAAAATTAATTTTTGGACGTTATTGATTACTATTGCATGCCTTGGCATCACTTGATCAAATAACATGTTGGAAATTATGTGACAAATGTTTTTAAAAATCAGTAGCTTACTCATAACCGAATGCATGTAAGAAGTTCATTTTTCAGTTTGAATGCTAAAAATGGGATTTTCGTGTACACTCTTATGAAAAATTTTGAAAAATGACTTTCCTCCTTCAAGCAACGAACTATAAAAAAAAAAAAAAAAAAAAAAAAAAAAGGGGGTATTCAAAGTATTATATGTGTCATGCCTTCCTTTATGTGCATGATAACCTACTGGAATCACATCTACCATGCTTTTTAATAATGCTATCATGCTTTTTGTTGATGACAAAGGGGGAGAAACATATGAATTGATAAACACTGCCATAATCATGTTGCAAATACTTGAGTGATGCTATAAAAAATGTTACAGTTATTTCATCCTTGCATCACCAAGAGATATATGAACATGTGCTATAGTTTGCATTATGTCTTGAGTTGATATCCTATCTTGTGAAGTAAATGCAAACTTGCTAGAAAATCTCAAAAGTGTGCATCATGTATTAGTCCTTCGCAGCTTTATATGATTACATGATGAATAGTTACAAACACAATCATACAAACTTGATGATGTATGTCAAGCCTTGACATTATTCTTGAAGAGATACATCATGATGGGTATCATGATGGGAGTATTGATAAGTTTAACTGATCTAACTTATCAATACGTCACTTGAATTCTTAGGTCTTGAATTCAAGGTTGACTTATCTCAACTATAGCATATAGATAGGGGGAGTTAAGGATAACTCCATTATCAATTGATTGTCATCATCAAAAAGGGGGAGATTGTTGAATCTCAGATTTTGATGATGAAGTCAATTGTCATTTGTTGTCTAATCTATGTGTTGAGATAAGTGTGCAGGATTAACTACGATGAAAGTTAGACAAGCAGCAGGAGTTGCGCCGGAGTCAAGATCAAGATCACGTTGGGAGTTCGAGAGTTTGACGGAAGTTCGGACGGTCGTCGGAGGTTCTGCGAGAACAGATCCGAGAAGTCCAGAAGCTTGCCAAGCGAAGCTCGTCGGAACTCGCCAAGTGGATCGTCGCAAAGTCCAGGAGTTTGCCGGATGTCCGCAGAAGAATCACCGAGGGTTCATCGGATGATCGACAGAAGTTCGCCGGAAACTCGCCGGAAGAAGCGATTGACGCATCGGAGCAAAGCTGCAGAAGTTGTCTTAGATTTAATCGTAGTTAGCACGTTGATTAAGCTTGAAAATGGGAGGTGATCCCATTAGCAATCTTGGGGCAATTGGGCCCCTAAAAGATTGAAATTGGGCGAATGGAGCTAACCATTCGGACCCCGATTGCACCAAAAAAGTGCAACCACCTAGGCCAGGAGGTGCAACCGCCGTGGCTGTGTCTCCCAGCCGAGACTAGGCGGTGCAACCGCCCCAGCAAGGAGGTGCAACCGCCCGAGCTCGATCTTCGAGCTAGACTGGGCGGTGCAACCTCCCCACGACAGAGGTAGCACCGCCTGAGCTCGGTCTTCGAGCTCGGCGCGCAGAGGTGCAACCGCCTCGGGCAGGAGGTGGCACCGCCTGGGGCTCAGTCTTCGAGCCACACTCAGGCGGTGCAACCGCCCCTGACAGAGAGGTGCAACCGCCTGGGCTCAGTCTCCGAGCTCTGCCAGGCGGTGCAACCTCTCCAGTCAAAAGGTGCAACCGCCTGATCACGGAATTCCGGGATTTGATCATTTTGAGCTCCAAATTTGAACTGGGTTGGGGCCTATAAATACCCCACCCATTCAGCACTGAAAAGATACAGATCCACACCGAATTCTTGATCTTTTCAGTGATTCTAAGAGCTCAAATTTGTGTAAAGTCCAAAAGTTCTCCTCTTTCTGTTCTTCAAGTCTTGAGTTGTAAAGAGAGGAGAGAAAGGATCTGTAAGGGTTGTCTCCTGAGCCCGTCAAAAGGAGAGAAACTGTAAAAGGACAGTTAGCCTTCGCCCATTGAAGGAAGGCAGCTAGTTGACGTCGGTGACCTCGTCGGAGGAGGAAGCCAAAAGTGGAGTAGGTCAAGACTAACCGAACCACTCTAAATCTCTGGTTTGCTTTTACTTTGAGCACTTTATCATTATTGCAAACCTCCTACATTGCTACTGCCCTCTGCGCGTTTACGAATGAGTCTCTAAGTTCTGATCTTTCCGAATCTGCATTCAGACGTAAATCGGTGTTTTCGTACGATCTTTACACTGCAGTTTACGCTTACGTTTTGATTCCATTTATAACTGCAAATTACTTTTTGCGTATTCATAAAACGCTTTTCAAACTTCAAAACTGCGTTTAGACGTAAAATTACGTTTAGACGTAAAACTGCGTTTAGACGTAAAACTGCGTTTAGACGCAAAACTGCGTTTAGACGTAAAACTGCGTTTAGACGTAAAACTTCATTTAGACGCAAAACTGCGTTTAGACGTAAAACTGCGTTTAGACGTAAAACTGCATTTAGACACAAAACTGCGTTTAGACGTAAAACTGCACTTAGACACAAAACTGCGTTTAGACGTAAAACTGCACTTAGACGTAAAACTGCACTTAGACGTAAAACTACGTTTAGAGGCAAACTGCGCTCAAACGCAAACTGCGCTTAGACGCAAACTGCGCTCAAACGCAAACTGCGCTTAGACGCAAACTGCGCTTAAACGCAAATTGTGTTTAGACGCAAACTGCGCTTAGACGCAAACTGTGTTTAGACGCAAACTGTGTTTAGACGCAATCTGCGCTTAGACGCAAACTGCGCTTAAATGCAAACTGCGCTTAGACGCAATCTGCATTTAGACGCAAACTGCATTTAGACACAAACTGCGTAAACTACAAACTGTGAATCGGCATTTACATCGAAATCGTTTTTATCGGACGAACGCGGCTTTTGTTTTTAAATCACTGAAAGTTTTTCGCTGCACTAATTCACCCCCCCCCCCCCCTCTTAGTGCTCTCGATCCTAACAATTTCAAGTATTCGCCAAATATCAAAAGTCGTTTCGCACGTAGAAATCCAATTGAACTCATTTTTGTCCAAAGCGTAAAATAAGGCATTCATAGCCTTTGCGTTTAAAGAAAAATACTTCTTCTCCAAATCCAACAATTTGTTCATCGGTTTAGAGGGAAGTTGAAAATCATTTTCAATAATATTCCATAAATCCAAATTCATAGAAATCAAGAAAACTCTCATTCGAGTTTTCCAATAAGTGTAGTCCAATCTGTTAAACAACGGTGGATGAACAACCGAAAAGCCCTCTTGAAAGCCATGAAGAGCCATTTCTCTTGGGTGTAAATATGAAATAAGAAATATCGGGCTCTGATACAAATTGTTAGTATCGGAGCGGCACTAAGAGGGGGGGGTGAATTAGTGCAGCAGATTAAAACTTGTAAGTTTGAAATCGAATTCGTAAATACAAGGAGATTTCGTTTCGAGAGTAACTTGAGTAGATGAAAACTGAAAACTAGCAGTAGTGTAAATAACAATTTCAGGAAAGTAAAAACTCACACATTCAAGGAACACACCAATTTAAAGTGGTTCGGTCAAAATGACCTACATCCACTTACGAAGCCTTCTTCGAAGAGGTTCTCAACTTCCACTAGCAAATCACTTTGAAGGGGAAGGACAAATACCCCTCTTACAACCATTTACAAGTGGTTCACACTCTTACAAATTTTCAAAGAGAAAGAGGGAGGTGAACACTCAAGCTATAGAAAACAAAAACTTGCTAAAAACTTTGCTAAGACTTTTATCTCAATCTCTTGCTTCTCAAAGGTTGTTATCTCAATTGAGAATTGAGGGGTATTTATAGGCCCCAAGATGATTCAAATTTAGGCTCCAAATTTTGAATTCTCTTGGGTTTCCGGGGCTGGCGGTGCCACCGCCTGTTTGTGTCTAACAGACAGTGTACTGGCGGTGCCACCGCCGAACCTCTCGGGTGCTGGGCGGTGCCACCGCTTAGTCCAGTGGTGCCATCACTCAGTCCAGCAGTGCCACCGCTCAGTTCTCGGGTTCTGGGCGGTGCCACCGCCTACACTATTTCAGCTTACTGGTTGGGCTCCAAACTTGGCCCAAACCAGTCCGAACTCGGGCCCAATTGGCCCTTACTTGGGTTATAGGATTAACACCTAATTCTAACCCTAATTAACGTGCTAACTATGAATTTAAAGATATTTCCTAAGCTATTACAAAGTCCGCAAGTCAAGACTTCTTCCGGTGAGCTTCCGACGAACTTCCGGTGGTCTTTCGGCGAACTCTCGGAAACCATTCTGTAGACTCCCGGCAAACTCCTAGACTTCACGATTTGATCTTGGCAAGTTCCAACGAGCTTCTTCGGCAAGCTCCGATCTTTCTCGGTGAGCTCCGCAAACTTCCCACGAACCTTCCGGCGAGCTTCCGAAAAACCCTTCGGTAAGCTCCCTACTTATTCTCGGCTAGTTCCAGCAGCATTCCCGATGAACCTTCGGACTTCTATCGAACTCTCGAACTCCCAACGAATCCTTCATGCTTGACTCCAGCACTTTATTTCACTTTATATCTTCATCGTTATCGTAGTTAATCCTGCACACATAAGCCAAAACTCTACTCCGATCTAGACAATTATTACAACGCGAATCAACATTCTGTTGCCCGGCACGTCATTGGTTGGTGCTTCGTCTGATTCTTCAGCGCATCATCCTCTCTTGCAGCTTGTTGCCCAATCGGTGGTTGACCTCCGTAATCCCAATACCCTTGGCGCAATTCTGCTCTCCTTGGCCCGATGCCCGACGTCCGAAGCCTTCTACCGTCCAATATCCTGATGTGATCTCCTCCAGCGCAATGTCAATTCCTCCTACGTCAACTGTCTAATCCCGATTGAGTAGACCTGCATCACTCAAAATACAATTAAACATCTAAACACAATCAATTAGTTTCATCATCAAAATCCGAGATTCAACAATCTCGATGTCCCTCTCGAGTAACATATGATCGGGATTATTTAGGATCTGTGTTTAAAGATGAATCGGTCTCATTATCGTGATCTCATCACAATTCGATTTTGATTGCATAGATTCAAGGACATCATAATATATACATGCATATATGCAATAGTCAATATAAAGTGATAAATGCCAAAATATAATAAGCAAAAAGATTTTGTGTCAAGTCACACATGTCATCACTCACGTGATTGGCTTAACGAGCATATATGACTAGCAATCTCCCACTTGACCTAAAGTCAATCACCTATGTGTCTGATCCCCATCAGACCCTTGTAACGCTCAAAGACAATTTGAGACAATGGCTTTGTTAGTGGATCTGCAATGTTATCTTCGGATGAAACTCTTTCCACTGCTACATTTCCTCGGGTCATGATCTCTTTAATAAGTTGGAACCTCCTCACAGCACTTTTGATAAGACCCGGGTTCCCTTATTTGAGTAATCGCCTCGTAGTTGTTGCAATATAAGGAAATCAGTTCCTCGCTATCTAGCACGACTCTCAGATCTGTGATAAACTTCTTCATCTAGACTCCCTCCTTTGTTGCCTCTACTGCAGCAATGTACTCCACCTCTATGGTCGAGTCAACAGTAGTATCTCATTTGGAACTCTTCTAGCATACTACTCCTCTATTCAAGGTGTACACACACCCCTAATTTGACTTGCTATCATTGACATTAGACTAAAAACTCGAGTCTATGTAGCCTTCAACCTTAAGGCTACCATCTCCATATACTAGTAAAAGATCCTTAGACCTTCTCAAATAACTAAGGATACACTTTATTGCTTTCCAGTGCTCCAAGCTTGGATTTGCTTGATACCTACTTATGACACTCAGAGCATACTCTATATCAGGCCTGGTACATAGTATGACATATATAATAGACCCGATTGCTGATGCATAGGGTATCCTATCCATGTTCGCCCTTTATTTAGGAGTCTTTGGGGACATACTCCTAGAAAGCAATATCCCATGTCTCATTGGTATGAGATATCTCTTGGAATTTTCCATGCCAAATCTTTTGACAATGGTTTCTATGTACCTAGACTGGGACAAGCCAAGCATCCTCTTGGATCTATCTCTATAGATCCGAATCCCCAAGATATAGGATACTTCCCCTAAGTCCTTCATGGAGAAGTGTTTAGATAACCAAGTCTTTACTGTGGATAGTATTCCTACATTATTCCTGATGATCAAGATGTCATCCACATATAACACCAAAAAGGTGACAGCACTCCCACTTATCTTCCTGTACACACAAGGCTCATTTTCATTCTTAACGAAGTCATAAGATCTTATTGCCTAATCAAATCTTATGTTCCAACTTCGGGAAACTTACTTTAGTCCATAAATGGATCTAAGCAACCCGCACACCTTATCTAGGCAGTCCTTGGATACGAATCCCTCGGATTGTATCATATACACCTCTTCCTCGAGGTTTCCATTGAGGAATACGGTTTTCACATCCATCTGCCAGATATCATAATCATAGTGTGCTGCAATAACCAATAGAATTCGGATAGATTTTAGCATTGCTATGGGTGAAAAGATTTCGTCATAGTCAACACATTGCCTTTGACGATACCCCTTACCCACTAGCCTTGCTTTATAGGTCTCTACCTTTCCATTTCCATCTACTCTGATCTTTTTCTTAAAGATCCACTTGCAACCGATGGGTACAATTACCTCGGGCACATCAACTAGTTTCTAAACCTTGTTGGAGTACATATAATTCATTTTAGAATTCATGACTTCTTGCCATTTCCCAGAGTCTATACTCATAATAGTCTCCTTGTAGGTCTAAGGATCAATATTCTCAACATCCTCTCCTCTAATATGTCCCACATATCTCTTAGGAGGATGAGATACTCTACCAGACTTACGTAAAGTTGGAACTTATATATTAGGTATTTGAACTAGCTCGGGCTGTAGAGTGGTGCTTGAGCTAGGTTCACCAACCTCGCTCAACTCTATCATGCTCCCACTATCTCCACCAAGAATGTGTTCCTTCTTAAGGAACACTGCTCTATTGGCTATAAAGACCTTTTGGTCCTCAAGATAATAGAAATAATACCCACAAGTTTCCTTGGGGTATCCC
Source organism: Musa schizocarpa (assembly GCA_900464855.2). NCBI lineage: Eukaryota > Viridiplantae > Streptophyta > Magnoliopsida > Zingiberales > Musaceae > Musa > Musa schizocarpa. Next base: position 21,615,228 of record LS990915.1, read on the forward strand.
ATGAACTTGCACCGCTCTGTCCTCGATTCCAACTTATCGGGGTTGTGTCTTTTAACGTCGGCAGGGTAGCCCCAAATCTTAACAACTTTAAGATCGGGTTTCTTTCCTTTCCATATCTCATATGGTGTAGGTACTACCGACTTAGTTGGAAATCTATTCAAAAGGTAAGCTGTGGTCTCTAGGGCATATCTGTTGGGAAATCTTTGGGGGCGATATCACATACGCAGTGGAAGAACAAGAAAACAAAATCCCTGATTCCCAAAGAGATGTTCGTCATCGTGCGAAGATTGGTGCGCAAAATCCATGAAACTTAAAACTGCATATAGAGTATATTGTGTTACCTAAGGAGATCGTATATCCATGTTTCCTTGCAGATCTTTAGGAGAGGGTGAAGAAGGTCAAGCATCCTCCTCTCTAGCGGTGATCCACACGGTAGGGCTGCGATGACGCTCCTCAAAACTCCAGGCCTGCTCTGAGGTGGAGAGGGGGAGGAGAATAGGAGAGGCAAGCAAAGGCTCTAGCCTATGAGGCTTTGAAGCCCTCCTATTTATAGAGGTCCCCAATCAAATCCTAATGGATCCTCCCCTAGCGGGTATTGGATCTGCATCCAATAACCTAAGCCTTTTAGATTAGTGGATCTTTATCAAATAATCTCTCATAGGCTCTTTGTTAGGACTCTAGCTAGGAGAGTCCTGATTGAGAGGGACATTCATGTAAAACCTACCTAAGCCGACCCCTATTAAAGAGGTGAAGAGGCCGGCTAGGGTTAGGAGATTGTTTCTTAGAGATGAATTAAGAGTTGTAAAGGAATAAGAGTCTTGAGTAGAAGTCCTATTAGGAGTTGGTTAGAAGTAGGAGTCTTGAGTAGGAGTCCTATTAGGAGTTAGGGTTTAGAAACCCTATAAATAGCTATGTATTCCTCCTCTTTTGATAAGTAATAGATGAATCTTTTCTGCAGCCTTTGAGCAGCAACTTGGAGGGAAGAACCCCTATAGAGTTCCAAGGAGGCCGATCCCCTAAAGAGATCAACCTCAAGTTTAGAATCTGCAAGGGTTCTAATACCTGGTATCAGAGCAGCGTTCTTGGCATCTCGCTGCCCTTCCACAGCCATCCATCAACCCCCCACAACCGCCCAAAGCAATTCCCACAATTGCTTAAGAGATCGTTGCCAAATTCCGTCGTCATCTCCACCACCACGGATCATCCTTTGATCTCCCCATGAATTGCAACAGGTTCTGGTTTTCTACCTTACTGCTGCTGCAATTTATTTATCCTTATTTAAAAATTCCAAAAAAATTATTCCTATATTACTGCATAAACTTTTCGTCATAAAGTTTTCATCTCTACGACAAAAGATACATTGCAGAATTCCAATCGTATAGCACCGTCTGTTTGATCTTGCTACTATGTTATTTCTATCCAAATCTCTACGAAATTTTTATGACATCGTTGACATTTCCTAATAGCAGATTTCCTTTGGTTTTATCAAAAATATCTCAATATAAACCATTGATATTTTACGTCTAATCTACTATACTTGAAAATCTGCACTGTAAAATTTCAGCCGCATAGCACTGCTTGTTTGATCTTGATACTATGTTGTTTCTATCCAAATCTCTACAAAATTTTTATGATAGCTTTGACACTTCCTAAAAGTAGAATTCCCTTTAGTTTCATAAAAAAAATCTCAATATAAACCACTGATCTTTTACGTCCAATCTGCTATACTTATAAAATTTGTGTTGCAGAAAATTTCAGCCGCATATTGTTGCCTTAACCCATCTATTTGCAATCTTTTCTGAATGAAATTTGTTATACACTTCATAGATCATCTTAGCTTCCATCTAAGATTGATCTATTAAGAAATTCATCTCTAAAAACAATTTTGTGTTGCTGCAAATTTTCATCGTAACCCGCTGAAATTTCTCGATGAGAATTCTGCAATCGCAACTTACACCAATTTCCTTGCTGTTATACTACCGAAATTTTCTTGATTAAATTAGATATCCTTGATGTCATATAAACTGTGATTTTGCTATCAATTCTCTTAAGTTTTTGGTGGAAATTACGTTGAGAAACCGTTGTTTCTTCGATGACAATTCTACTCTTACAAGATAGCACATACTTGCTGCAACTTCCACTTATTTCTATCAAACCTTTGCTATCATCTACCACAGATCTAAAACTTTCATCTACAGCCCTAAAACTCCACCAAACCACACCCTCAAACTGCACCCAAAATAGCCACAAAACAAGCCTAAACCATAGCCTACATCCACCAATCTACCAACCCTTTCGACCATCACCTCTCTCAACTAATACATGCCTTTAACCCGACAACAAAAGAGAGATCTTAACATCACAGATTTGGCGGCATATACTATGGCATCTGAGGAGGTAATCAATGCTAAATTCGAAGCCTTCGAGGCGCGAATGGAGGATAAGATTCGGATGCTCTTTACCAAACTAAGATTGGGCCGACCACTAAGCCCGAAGAAATCACATCAAGGAGAGAGCTTTGCCCAATCGCACCAAGCCCAAAGATATGAATTCCAAGAGAGGAGAAGCTCTATGACCAACCCCAACTATCCATGCATGAGAGTGGACTTCCCTAGATGGGAAGAAGGAGACCCGATTGGTTGGATCTCGCGCGCGAAGCGATATTTTCGGTACCATAAAACCGTGGATGCATCTATGGTGAAAATTACAGCTATACATCTTGAAGGGGATGCTATATAGTGGTTTGACTGGTTTAAACATACTTATGGAGTCCTTTCATGGCGACAATTCAAAGAAGGACTGCTGATCCGCTTCAAACCAACCGATTACGAGAATATTGACGGACAACTAGCAAAGATCCAACGCATATTCGCCATGTTCCGTTCTTCTTGCGTACAATTGGGACTCAAAAGAATTACACTATAAGGGACGCATTATGCTTATGATAAATTCTACTCGCATCTTCACGAGCAGATTTTGGACAAAGTTATTCCATATGCAGGGTACTAAATTGAAATGGAGTACGACATATCACCCACAAATCAACGGCTAGACAAAAGTTGTAAATAGGTGCTTGGAGACAGCCCAAAGCCACCCACCAAATATGACTATCTAAGGAGAACTCCAGACCCAGCTAAGTGTCATTATTGATTGACGGATCGTGACTGAACGACGATGACCCACTACTAAAGTGCTAATACAATGGGTGAACCTACCAATAGAAGATGCCACTTGGGAGAACTATGACGACTTGAAGATCAAATTCTCAAAATTCATGAATCGTCAGCATCGAGGACAAGGCTGATTTGAAGAGGGCGGGTCTATTAGGACTCTTGCTAGGAGAGTCCTAATTGAGAGGGACATTCATGTAAAACCTACCTAAGTCAACCCCTATTAAAGAGGTGAAGAGGTCGGCTAGGGTTAGGAGATTGTTTCTTAGAGATGAATTAGGAGTTGTAAAGGAATAGGAGTCTTGAGTAGAAGTCCTATTAGGAGTTGGTTAAAAGTAGGAGTCTTGAGTAGGAGTCCTATTAGGAGTTAGGGTTTAGAAACTCTATAAATAGCCATGTATTTCTCCTCTTTTGATAAGCAATAGATGAATCTTTTCTGCAACCTTTGAGCAGCAACTTGGAGGGAGGAACCCCTATAAAGTTCCAAGGAGGCCGATCCCCTAAAGAGATCAACCCCAAGTTTAGAATCTGCAAGGGTTATAACACTCTTATTGGATCTCGTCCATAGGATCCAATAATTCAGGGGCTTATTGGATATCCAATAAGACAAGGGCTCCGTTGGATATCTTATATCCGAACCTCTACTCATCGCAATGCCTACCATATGTGTGTGACCCTCTAGGCCCAATATCGAGCTGGCCGTGAGTTATACCTGTCAGAACTCCTTCTAACTCAGTGAATTATTATCTCTGTAATAATTCACTCAACTCATCGACTACGGATGTACTAGGCCACTACGCCGTAGTCCCCAGACGATACAGGGGAATCCAATCCATTGGACCTGTCTGTCCTCAGGTATCATGTACTTATAGCCCCTCATCCATTTAATATCCCAGAGACCGTATATCGAGCATGGTGCTGTCAGACCCATACGATTTCTACTCGAGTCTCGCTCTAATCGGATTCTCCCAGAGAACTCTTTCTCTCTCAACCCGAATGACCCTGACCAGGGATTTATCTGAGCAAGAACACATGGGATATTCCTCTCATGATGCCGAGAGTGGATGATCCTCTATCGACACTTAATAGCCCTCGTAAGGTCGACTACCACTCCCAATGACCAACTGTAGTAGATCTGGAATAGCCAAACCTATAAGTCTGGTATCAAAGAGTGGAGCACTCAGACAGGACATCCTTGGTATCTCAAGTCTAAGGACCAGATATACCACTAGGACTACGGAATCACTGTCTGACAATAAGGCATCATCAACCATCCAACATTCCGTAAGCGGATCAATCAGTGAACTCATTCTCCAATGAGCACTTATACTGTATCCCTAGTGTCCCTACACGAGCAGCTATGAGACCAGCTGCATCCATTATATGGACGGGTATACAGCACACCAATTTGTCCAGTTATCACGATGTCCCTCTCGAGTAACCTATGACCGGGATTATTTAGGATATGTGTTTAAAGGTGAATCGATCTCATTATCGTGATCTCATCACGATCCGATTCCCATTGCACAAATCCAAGGACATCACAATATATATATGCATATATGCAATAGTTATAAAGTGATATATGCTAAAATATAATAAGCAAAAAGATTCTATATTAAGTCACATGTGCCATCACTCACGTGATTAGCTTGTTGGGCACCTATGACTAGCAATATCCCCAGAATGAGATGGGTAGATCAGCGAAACTCATCATGGACCATACCATATCGAATAGCGTACGATTTCTCCTTTCAGACACACCATTGAGCTGAGGTGTATAAGGAGGTATCCATTGGGATGATATCTCATGGTCCTTGAGGAACTAGGTGAACTCTGTACTCAAGTACTCACCTCCTCAATCTGATTGAAGAGTCTTAATACTCTTTCCAATTTGGTTCTCCACTTCATTCTTATACTCTCTGAATTTCTCAAAGGTCTCGAACTTGTACTTCATTAAGTACACATATCCATACCTTAAAAAATCATTAGTAAAGATAATAAAGTAGGAGTAACCACCAATGACATGAGTTGACATGGGTCCACATACATCACTATGTATCAGTTCCAATAGTTCAATGGCTCTCTCTCCAATTCCACTAAATGGAGAGTTGTTCATTTTTCCACGAAGGCAAGGCTCGCAAGTTGTATATGACTCATAGTCGAATGGATCTAGATATCCATCCTTTAGCAACTTTTGAATTCTTTCATCATGGATGTAACCTAGCCTACAATACCACAGGTATGAACTATTCACCTCATTTCATTTCCTCTTGGGCACACTTACATTCATGATATGTAGAGTAGTGTCTAGCATAAATAAACCATTATGTAATGTTCCTTTCGTGATAATCTTGTTATCTAATAATATTGAATAACCATTGTTCTCAAAAACTAATTTATATCCACTAACTATCAAACATAAAATGAAAATAATATTTTTGATAATAGAAGGAACAAAATAACATACATCTAATGTAATAATAGCTCCACCAGGTAGATGTAGGGTGACCTCGCCAACAGTTACTACAGTAACTTTTGCTCCATTGCCCATCTTGAGGTCCATCTTGCCTCTCTCCAGTCTCCTAGGCCTTGCAGAACTTGTAACGAATTACATATATGATAAGCACTACCGGTATCCAATACCCATGTGTTATTATAAGAGTCTGACAAATGGAGACTGATCATGAATGTATCTGAAGCTTCTCCAAGCTTCTGTTTCACCCTCTCTGCAAGGTACTCTTTGCAGTTCCTCTTCCAGTGCCCATCATTGCCATAGTGGAAGTACTGATCTTTATCCTTTGTTGGATATTTCTTAGCAACCTTTGCTTTACCTGGTCTGCTCTTGCCCTTGCCCTTCTTGAGGGACTTTTCTTCTTTCCTTTTCTTTCTGGTCTTACTAGTGTAGAGAACTGGCTTCTATTTCTTGATAGTGCTCTATGCCTCCCTCAACATATTGAGGAGTTCCAGGAGAGTCACCTCAAGTTTGTTTATATTAAAATTCAATATAAACTATAAAAAGGAATCTAGTAGGGACTGAAGCACAATGTCCACACAAAAGTTATCCTCTAGGACTACTCCTAGACCTATGAGTTTCTCTATCCACTCAATCATTTTTAGGAAATAATTCTGAACCGATATACCCTCAGTCATCCTAGCTCGGAAGAGACTCTTGGATATCTCATATTGCTGAGTCCTTCCTTGTTCCTCAAATAGTTTGGGACATATAAGAGAATGGATCTGGCCTCCATCTTTTCATGTTGTCTATGTAACTCAGGAGTCATAGAGCCTAACATGTAATACTGAGTAAGAGTAGAGTCATCAATGTACTTCACATAGCGAGTGATCTCATCTCGCTTGCCCCTTCCTCAGGTGTAGGCATCACTATATCAAGAATGTACGCAATTTTCTCCGCCGTGAGAACAATTCTCAAGTTGCGGAGCCAATCCGTATAATTTGGTCCAGTGAGGTGGTTGACATCAAGTATGCCACGTAAGGGATTTGAAAGCAACATTTTCTAAAAATAAAGATGTAATAGAAATAAATAACATGCAGATTTTACATAAATAAATAATCAAGATATGGACTTCTATCTTAATATGCTCATACTATTTTATTTGTGAGTCACATGACACCCTCAGCACGTGAAACGGAAGTCTCCGATAGACTTCTAGGAAGGATCAGGATCCAATCAATGTCTTAATATAACCTCAGGGACTCGACCAATCACACTAAGCTCAAAAGGTAGGCAACTCTTACTGATCATAACTCCTTATGATTCCCGCCCTGTTCGACCTCCGAATCACCATGGTCTCGAAGGACTCGACCAACCATGATGCTCGGTTAAGTCAACACCATCGTTATAAGATGAGTCTGATTTGATGATATACCCTCGAGGGACTCGACCAAGCATACCATGTCCTTAAGTCACTGGTGACATCTCTATGTCATAGGCAAGATAGCGAATCGTGATATAGGTGAGCCTCGAGGGACTCGACCAACTCAACCTACACCGGGAATCGGTCCCTACCTATAACGATGGAAGGCCACGTGGGTCAATCAAATTGCCTCACGTTTACTGATTTAATATTATCAAGAAAGGGGTTTCTATGATTTGGTCTCCTAATATGACATATCATACATATACATATTTAATATATATCTACATCGCATGCAAATATATATACATATCTAGTATGTATATAAGTAATCACACTAGATGATCATGGACCATAGCCTAATGTGATCAGGCTTGAACCAATAGACCTAATCACTCACATCAAGATCTATGTGTGCAACGGTGCATCTTCATGCCCTTTGATCGTCCATCTGATTCTTGTCGATTCCGTCGACATCTCGACGCATTTTCATGTATCGCGATCGTCCATCTCGTGGGTCTCACTATCGCTTCCACGCTTCCACTATGCCTCATTGTATAATTACAACTTAATCTTAGACATGCAGGCCTGACAATAAATGAGAAATATAATGGAGGCTCGCAGGCCCCAATAATAATAATCACAAGTACACACATCACACTGTACATGATCATCCGTCCACATATCATACATCACATGTATAAATCATCATGTAGGACTACTAGATAATAATAAAAATAATAATACATTAAACCTTTTAATTAATTAATATTTTTGAAATAAGGGACATGTAGAGAATTTTCAAAATTCTAAGAGGGTATTTTCATAATTTTGACAAAAGGATAGAATTGGAATTTCTCAAATTTCGACGGGCAAAACCCTAAGCCCCTTTCTCCCTTTCCCCTGCTACAGCCACCACCATCGCCGCCACCCTACCGACGACAGGCTATGTAGCAGAGGGCGGGGGCACTGCCCTCGCTTGCGGGCGGCACAGCATGCCCGCTGGCGGTGCTGCCCGTGTAGGTGGGTGACCCCGCGGGCGGTTCTGCCCATAGGAGCAGTGGTCGTAGGCGTCGCTGCCCTATGACACACACCTCACCCCTCAGGAGAAGCGACCGTAGGCATCGCTGCGCTGCAACACCTCTTCTTGTGGGTTGTCAGCTGCAAGCCTGCTACAAGCAAGCCACCAACCGGTTGCTGCAGTCATAGCACTTGCATATGTGCCAGCGCTATGCTACCTGACTACGATTGTCGCTGCAAGTGGCTGCTGTTGAATCTTGTATTTTGATGATGAAACTAATTGATAATTGTGTTTATGTGTTAATCTGCGTTTTGAGTGACGCAGGATGCTTCGATCAGGATGAGACAATTAAAGCAGGAAAAATCAAGTTGTGCTGGAGGAACATGTCAGAAGACTGGACGTCGGGCCGATGGATCGGTCGACGTATCGACAAAAGGCTTCAGGTCGTGGACTTGGGCATCGGGCCAAGAAGAGCGGGTATTGCGCTAAGGATATCGGAGTTGCGGACTCAACTGGCCGATTGGGCAATAGGCCATAGGAGAGGACGATGCGTCGAAGAATCGGACGAAGCGTCGAGGGACCAATGACATGCCGGACAACTTAGTTAATTGCTTAGGATTAATTGTCTCGATCGAAGTTTTGTTTTAAGTGTGCAGGATTAACTACAATGAAAGTAAGATATACAGCAGGAGTTGCACTAGAGTCAAGACTATAATCACGTTGGGAGTTCGAGAGCTCAACGGAAGTCCGGACGGTCGTCGGAGGTTCTATGGGAACAAATCCGAGAAGTCCAGGAGCTTGCCAAAAGAAGCTCGTCGGAACTCGCCAAGTGGATCGTCGCAAGTCCAGGAGTTTGCCAAAAGTTCGTCGGAGCATCGCTGGAGGTTCGCCGGATGTTCGCCTGGAAGCTCGCCGGAAGAAGCGATTGACGCACCAGAGCAAGCTGTAGTAAATGTCTTAAGAATTATCGTAGTTAGCATGATGATTAAGTTAGAAATGGGAGGTGATCCTATTAACTTAATCTTGGGGTAATTGGGTCCTTGAAAGACCCAAATAGGGCCGAATGCATCAGCCAATTCGGACCCAGATTACTTGGCCAGAGGTGGCACCGCCTAGGTTGGCGGTGGCACTGCCCAGGGCTCAGTCTCCGAGCTCTAGCTGAGCGGTGCAACCGCCTCTGACAGAGGTGTAATCGCATGAGCTCGGTCTCCGAGCTCTGGCTGGGCGGTGCAACTGCCCTAGTCATGCGGTGGCACCGCTTGAGCTCGGTCTTCGAGCTCTGGTAGGTGGTGCAACCGCCCCTGACAAGCGGTGGCACCGCCTAGAGGCTCAGTCTCCGAGCTCTGCCAGGTGGTGTAACCACCCCAGTCATGCGGTGCAACTGCCAAACCCCGAAATTCCGGGAATTGATAGTTTTGAGCTCGGAATTCAAACTGGTTTGGGGCCTATAAATACCCCACTCTTTCAGCAATGAAAGAAAAACCAAAAACTACCGAAATCCTGATCTTACTTTGTGATTTTTAGAGCTCAAAAGTGTTGTATGAGTTAAAAGTTCTCCTTCCTCTTTTCTTCCAAGTTTTGATCTGTCAAGAGAGGAAAGAAAATTCTGTAAGGGTTGTCTCCTAAGCCTGTCAAAAGGATTGAAACTATAAAAAGGTGGTTGGCCTTCGCCTATTGAAGGAAGGCCTCTAGTGGACATCAGTGACCTCGTCGGTGGAGGAAGCCAAAAGTGGATGTAGATCAAGATTGATCGAACCACTCTAAATCTCGATTTGCATTTACTTTGAGCATATTATCTTTACTGCAAACCTCCTTAATATCTTACTACCTTCTGCGCATTTACGATCGTGTTTCAAAGTTCAGTATTTTAAGAATCGGCGTTTAGACGTAAATCAGTTTTTTCGTACGAACATCATATTTCAGTTTACGCTTACATTCTAATTTCCATCATAACTACAAACTGCCTTCATAGACTTGCTTTAACTGCATCTTGCTTGATCAAAAGTTAAAGTGATTTACGAATCGACTTTTCTACCGAAATCACTCTTACCATACGAACGCAGTTTTAATCGTTGAAAGTTTTCCACTGCACGAATTCACCCCCCCCTCTTAGTGCTCTTGATCCTAACAATTGGTATCAGAGCCTGGTATTTCTCATTTCGGATTTACACCCGAGAGAAATGGCTCTTCATGGCTTTAAAGTGTGTTTTTCGGTTGTTCGTCCACCGTTATTTAACGGATTGGACTACACTTATTGGAAAACTCGAATGAGAGTTTTTATTATTTCTATGAATTTGGATTTATGGAATATTATTGAAAACGGGTTTCAACTTCCCTCTAAACCGATGAACGAATGGTCGGATTTGGAGAAGAAGTATTTTTCTTTAAACGCAAAGGCTATGAATGCCTTATTTTGCGCTTTGGACAAAAATGAGTTCAATCGGATTTCTATGTGCGAAACGACTTTTGATATTTGGCGAACGCTTGAAATCATGCACGAGGGAACTAGTAGAGTCAAAGACTCGAAAGTTAACATTTTATTGCATGATTTTGAGCTTTTTCGAATGCAACCAAGCGAGACTATAGGCGACATGTACACTTGTTTCACGGATGTCGTCAATAATCTATGAGTTCTTAGTAAATCTTTTTCAAATTTTGATCTCGTAAGAAAGATCTTAAGATCCCTTTCAAAAAGGTGGGATCCTAAAATAACCGCAATACAAGAAACAAAAGATTTAAATATTTTTCCACTTGAAGAACTAATTGGTTCGTTGATGACATATGAAATGGTGCACAATGCATATGATGAACATGATGAACAAAATCACCTTCCAAAGAACAGGAAGGATTTGGGACATAGAACATTTGAAGACCACTCGAGCATAAGCTCAGGTGATGGTGAATAAGAACTACTCACTGAGAAATTTAAAAAATTAATGAAACAAGAATTGAAGAACAAAAAGAACGGAACTACTTACTTTGAACGCAAGAAGAAGAACACAAAGTGGGATGAATCGAGCTCCTCCGAATATGAGGAGAAAATCAAGAAAGGCGATGTGGCAAACTACGTCTTAACGACATTCAACGATGAGATAATCGAACCCCCCTTAATTTATTTTGAAATTACTTGATGTTTTCCATGATGTATTTTTTTTTAGAATAATTATTTTTCTTGAAAATTACATATTAAAAAAAAATTGAAAATGCAAGAATATGATCATGCTCGTAATTTTAAAAATAATAATAAAAATTATATGTTTTATGTTAATGGAATAAAATGTTAGATTTAAATCTAATGATCATATGTATGTTTCTCTTAAGAAGAAAAAATGTGTATCTTGATTATTTTCGATTTTGATTAAAACCATGCTTGATGTCTTAATGAAAATATTAAGAAGTTTAATATCATGCTATATGTGATTAAGAAGTAATAATGTGTATTACATTGATTTCCATTGTTATTTCTCGATTTTGATTAAATAAAATCATGTTTGATTTGAAAAAATGCATAATGATGTAATATTAAATATTTTGATTGATAATTTTATGCGTGAGATTTTAAGCTATTCATGATGATAAGCATGTGTTATTTTCATGAGTGTATTTGAAAAACTATGGCAAAAATATGCCCGAATGCATGAACTTGTTAAGATTATTTTTCGAACCTTCTTGATTCAATGATCAAATCACTTAATTGCCATGATGATTTTAAACTATTACATGCCTTAATAACATGTTGGAAATTATATGTTTTGGATACAAAAATTTCTATGATCATGAGCATGTTTTATCTTCATGATTGAACTTGAAAATCTATAGCAAAACCTTGTCCAAATGCATGAAAGTGTTAAATTTCATTTTCAGATTTTCTTGATCATAACAATTCATTTTTTAGAATCTATTGATCTTGATAGTTTTATAAAGAAATTCATTTTTCGATCCTAAACGTTGATGTATGTTTTTATTTAACATAAATGAAAAAGCATGCCAATATGAAATCAATCACTTAAAATGAAATAATTAAAAAAAAAAGGGAGGAAAATATATTATCAATGAAATCATGAATCTACCTATGTTATGAATTTTGTGAACCATAAAAGTGATTTTGATGATTTGAATTTGAAATGAGTTTTATCAAAATCATGATATTGATTTCTTGGAATAATATGAGATTACCTTTGATGATCATTTTGATTTATGGAATTTTAGATTCATGACTTGGTCTTACATTTGTTTATAAGATGGTTGAAATCTTTGTACATTTGAATTATTTCCTTCTCCTTTTAATTTTTGAATTTAGGCATGTTATATATCAAACATTTGAAACCATATTTTGGTATCATGCATATCTAAGAAATGTTGATTTGACAAATTGAATGAGTTGAAAATGAATGATGATTTTTCTCTTGAATATAACTTGTGATATTTTTTATATAAATCATCATTTTGATTTCTCGACATTCGATACATGAGATTTTATTATGAATCAAAATTTCTCATTAACCGAACTCATACTATTCTACTTGATATTTTCATAAGAGGAGATTTTCTAAATGAATCATGATTTTTCCTTGTGAGTTCTTAGATTTATTACTTGATTCTCTTTTAAAACAAGATCTCTTCTTTGTACTCCTATGATTTTTCTTGATATTTTATTTAAAGAATATATTTACTATATGAATTATGTCTTTTGTATTCAAATGATTTTATCCTTCATGATATGATTTCTTTGTATTTATAGCTTACATGGCTTGAAATGTTTTGGAATGATGCATGCAACACTATGATTTTTCCCTTAGATAAAAAGGCATGCAACACTTTGATTTTTTTTGAAATAATGTGAAAATCAATAATTATCATTTTATGATAGAATGATGATTTGGAATCATATATGTAATAATGATGTTATATTTTATATACATGATGATTTGGCATTATGCATGCAATACTTATGCCTTTTATTATGATGTATGTGATGTATTGCCTATGATGTGAATCATGATTAAAATTGCCTTAATTTGAATTCAAGGTTTATCTCAATTATGGAATTTTGAAATAAGAATGATTACTCTCCTTTGTCATGATTTAGAAATTGATGCAAAGGGTCTTCCCTTCTTTTTGACATTGACAAAGGGGGAGAAATATCGCTAGCTCATCTTGCAAAATTTAGAAACATACACTTTGCAAAGGAAGCAAATATTTGCTAGCTTATATATTGCAAGGAAAAGAACTTGACATCTTGAACATCACAAAAATTTGCTGCCTTGCATGATGTAAAATTTGCTAGAATTGCTAGCTTGTGATCTAAAGAGAAGCAAAAAGTTGCTATCTCAAAAGAGGCAAACAAGCTAGCTTGCACAATTCAAGACGAAAGCAAAAATTGCACTTCTCAAAAGAGAAGAAATTGCTATCTTGAACATCATCGATAATTGCTAGCTTGAAATCTAAAGAAAATACAAAAATGTTCTATCTTGCCTATCTCAAGATGCTAAACATGCTAAACTTGCACTTTGCAATGGAAACAAAATTGTGAGCTCAAACATTGCAAAGGAAGCAAAAATTTGCTAGCTTGCAAACTTGCGTATTTCAAGAAGCAAGAGTTGCTTTCTTGAACATCTCTAAATTGCTAGCTTGCATGTTCTAAAATGTTATAACATTGCTAGCTTGCATGATGTAGAACTTGCTATCTTGAACATTACCAAAAATGCTATTGTATGCTGTAAAACTTACATATCTAAAACTTGATAGCTTGAATGTTCTAAGCATGATGTAACACCTGCTAAATTTTCTAGCTTCAAAACTGTATGATGATAAAACTTGATATTATGTTTTTCATGCAATGAGTTGAACTTATATCACAAACACAAGAATAGTTGTACTCCTTTTTGTTGATGACAAAGGGGGAGAAGTATGTTGATGACATGGCATGTTATGCATAAGTTTATGCATATGTTCATGATAACGTATTGTAAGTATTCATGATGAATATTGCAATGACTTGAATTCAGGTTGAATTCAAGGTTCTATCAATATGGCATATTGATAGGGGGAGTTTGTTTAAACTCTAGGAGTTAAGTTTAATTCCGTCATCAATTGGTTGTCATCATCAAAAAGGGGGAGATTGTTGAATCTCGTATTTTGATGATGAAACCAATTGATAATTATGTTTATGTGTTAATCTGCATTTTAAGTGACGTAGAATGCTTCGATCAGGATGAGACAATTAAAGCAGGAAAAATCAAGTTGTGTCAGACGAACATGTCAGAAGATTGGACGTCATGTCATGAACTTAGTTGGTTTTGCCTAAGTCGTGCGGCAGATGGTATCAGAGCGGGACAAGTACTCATAGAAACACTTAGCATGCAAACGTGGGGGACCTAGCGGGGCTGCATTGAGTGCAGTCAGCACACGCGCGACCGTTTAGGGGAAAACGGGCATGGAGATATAGGGAAAAGGAGTCACTCGGAGGTGCGGGCATCTGAGATTGGCATTTAGAGGAATGGCCACCCCTTCGCGCAAGAGGCACCACGAGAACAGACAAGCTTGGAAGAATGCAGAGCGCATAAAGGTTGGGATGACTGAGTTTGAGCTATGGCTCAACATTGACAACCATACTTGATGGTGCTCAAGGCAAGCGAGGCGCTTGGTAAAGGATGAGACCATCTAAGGTGGAATGAGTTGCTCAGCGACCAAAAGAGTTGTGCAAAGCTCACAGAGGTGAGGGGAATTGCTAACTCAAAGAATTCGGTACTCATGCATGGGCTTGTATGCGGACGATGGACTGTTCACGGCTATCCCAAGGCAATCGAAACTCGGCGCCATGGAGCATTGAAACATTCTCTTCGGCATGTGAAGGATACGTCCATAGGAGGCTGAAGTGTGCAACGAGTTCAGCATGTTGCTAGGCCTTGAGTGGTGCAGCAGGGGCTATATTGACGTGGAGTCGTAATCTAGCAAGTGTGTTTGCAGGAGGCAGAACAATGCATAGTTTGTTCAGCAGATCAGAGTAGTCCAAGGGGATGGTGGTCTCTTAAACGAAGAGAGATGTTGCTCCAATGGGACAGTTATCCAGGAGGGTTAAGTCCCGGCTCTCCAAAGGGAGAATCATGTAGGATGGACCTCACATGTTGAGGAGGAGTACCTCAACAAACAACAACTCCACGAAGCTCAATGGATTGAGCAAGCGGCGAGGAGTCGTCGTATGATCTCGTTCGAGAGAATGCATTGGTGGATGCATTGCGAGATCAAGTGGGGGAGCGACCCAAAGAAACACAAATGAAGGCACACTTAGAGTCAATATGGAGATCGGACTCAAGGGAGGGTTGACCCGTGGAATGGTGGGCGCGAGGGCCACCATCGACTCAATGCAAAAATGAGAAACGGAGCAACTTGGGTGTAACTTGGCGAAGTACCCAAGCCGCATGAAGGGAGCCAACATAGAAGTTAGAACATGGAGCGGAGGCATAGTGCTTTCCTTAGACAGAGATCAAGGACATGAACTCTTGTAGAGGCAAGAGTAGGATTATGTTGTTCCATGGGTCCTTCATTCTGATGGAGCAGACTCATCTTGCATGGTGCCAAAGACAAAGGGAGCTTCTGGGCACATTCACCTTATCTCGGAAAAGCATTCGATAGAGGAACTAAGGTGACTCAATTTGCGAAGGCGAAGTTGGGTTCAGAAGGCCTTAGCACGGGGCAAGAGGACACAGAGGCGGGTACTCTTGAAGAATATGCCACAATGTTGTCATTCAAGTTGCTATAAAGGAAGCGATGCGCAGCGAAGATTGGGCTGGTAGGGGTAGAGGCCTAGGATCCAGACAATGGTGCACTAACTGCAGCGAAGTCGGGAGACTTCGGGAGCTACTAGGTGATGGACTGTCCTAGAGCGGTGCTTCATCTAGGTGTGACCCAAGAGTGGGTGGATGAAGGTCGATTGCCAAAGGAGTGAACAAAATCAAAGGTGGAAGAGACTGTGCGATGTATTGGCAGAGGCCACACATGAAAGGTTCACAATTCGAGTTCATCCCACAAGGATCACAATGTAATAGAGATGTCACCAAGAGGCGACATGGTGCAACAGATCGTGGTGGAACAGTTCGTGGCAATGCGATACACACAAGCTAGTCCTGTGAGGGACTATATCATATGGAGGTATGATCAGGAGCTACTGGAAGCTCCACTTCGGTAAACAACACGACAACAAGAAGGGCTATGGATTCAAGGAGTGAAGGCCATGGTACCGCAGAGGTGGGTCTTTTGTGCGTGCATCGAATTTTGCATCGGATGAAAACCTTGGTCATTAGCATATAGGGGCTGTGTTCCACCAAGGGAAAAGTTTGAATGCAAGTACCAGTGAGTCCCATAGGAGGGACTTGATCATACAGAGGTATAATCGAAGCAGCTGGAGAGTTGGACTGCTCCAGAGCTCATATTCGCTTAAGGGAGCCCGACAAGTCAGAGGACAAGGTCGAGTAAGCGAATGTTGCTACCAAGGAAGCTAATGAGAATAGAATCGGTGCAAACCCTACAACGTGATGGCAGAGGCCATGCATGGGAGTTGCAGTCTGTCTTTCCATCGACCAAAGGGAGCTGCTTGGAGAACACAGAGGTGTTGAAGCAGGGGGTCGAAAGGGGTGAGGAAGCGACGGCGAGTCCAGAGGGACTTAGCTACCCAAAATTAAGCATCAATTAGAATGGAGGTGGACTCGGAGGAGTACCACAGAGGCATATCTACTGATTGTGAAGAAAAGGGATGCATATGCGAGGTGAAGGATAGTAGTGCCATGGGCATGGCAGCGCCATGGTACCGCAGAGGTGGGACTTCCATGAAAGTCATTGATCCCTTGCTCTCATGGAGGGAGAGCGCTTGGTCATGAAAGGGGCCGAGGAGGTGGAGCATGCAGAGGCAAACTCCAAGTACCGAGACAAGGCTGAAGGGCAGAGGCCAAGGAACTTCGTAAGACCGGTGTCAATGAGTTTCTCATCAAGATAGCCGAAAGTGAAGAACTTCGGGTCATGCAAGAGTGCATGACAAAGGAATGAAGTAGGCAGTACGCGGTGCTATACCTTCGCTACTCAGGGGAGTAGGCGGCAGGGTTGATGGAGAAGACGGTACAATCCCAAAGGCGACCAAATCTATTAGAGAATTACTTTAAGTTGGGATAAAAACTTCCTGCATTCCAGAAGTTTGATGGCATTGAGAAGGTGAATCACAGTAGCTAACTCAACGCAAGGAGTGCAAATACTTCAAGTGCTTTAGAAGTGTGAGCAAAGTATAGGCGAAGGCCAGTAACTAGCTCAATGCATGGAGTACAACCTCGAGGAGGCGGACGAAGTCAAGTAATCTTTGCCTTCTCAACTCTTAAGAGAATGGGTGAAATCGAGTACCCCAATTCTCTTATCTATCCAGCAGAGGAGCTTTGTATATGTTCAAAGACCCTTCGAAAATAATGGAAGACAATAGTTGTCAAATCCTCACCAACGGTGATCAATGTTACTGAGAGTAGATTGTCCGCTTCATTTCCCAACGAAATACTAATCGAAAGCGAAAGTGATGCGAACCTACTTGGATGTGATAACTAAGTGAAAAAAGAGTCAATGAGTAAATTTTGTGGAGGAAGGACCCAAAACTTCAAAAGTTTGTGAGACGATGCTCGTTAAAGCTCCAACAAGCATCCACCCAGTTCAAGCAGCATGAGATATTTGAGAGACTGGCGCAGTAAGGATGGTTTTTTCCTTCATTTGGAGGATCCGCAGGAATCAACAAGGATCAACACAACTCAGCCAACCCTACACCAGAGTCAGAGTCATTGGTGAATTGAAGCAGCATGACGGATCAAAGGTTCGACTACTCAAAAACAGTAGCGGAGAGTAGCTGGGAGCCAAGAGGTGCATTGTAGCTAGAGCAGAAAATTGAAGACTCAGCAAAGGTGAGGAGTTGTATTATCGGCAAAGGCTTCAACGAGGACGTTGAAGGAATAAGTAGGGGAGAATATCACGTGTATGTCTGTGTCCGTGTGTTTTGGTATGTTCATGCTTTGTACATCATGTAGAGGGATGGCCGAAGGCTTAATAGTCTCATTTTAGTTAGGTTGTGTCATGTGGACACGTGTGAGAGATTTTTGGTCTATAATGGACCATTTTACCCTTTGTTATGCAACTGTTCAGAGCTTGTAAAGTCTGTTTGTAATTTGCATTGTCTATCAAGTATTTTTCAGAGATGTTTGCTTGTGGATCCCGAGTGAGGCATTTTCTCTGTCCTGTTCACTCTTTTGTGAGTCCTAAGGGACCATGGGAGGCTTTGGGAGGCTAACCTTTGCGGACGGACACGCAAGGGTACCACACGACTTAGGCAAAACCAACTAAGTCCGTGATAGGTCATCAGAAGTTCTACGGGAACAAATCCGAGAAGTCCAGGAGCTTGCCAAAAGAAGCTCGTCGGAACTCGCCAAGTGGATCGTTGCAAGTCCAGGAGTTTGCCGGAAGTCCGTCGGAGCATCATTGGAGGTTCGTCGGAAGTTCGCCGGAAGCTTGCCGGAAGAAGCGATTGACGCACCGAAGCAAGCTGTAGTAAATATCTTAAGAATTATCGTAGTTAGCATGATGATTAAGTTAGAAATGGGAGGTGATCCCATTAACTTAATCTTGGGGCAATTGGGCCCTTGAAAGATCCAAATTGGGTCGAATGGATCAGCACATTCGGACCCAGATTACTTGGCCAGAGGTGGCACTGCCTGGTCCGGCAGTGGCACCGCCCAGGGCTTAGTCTCCGAGCTCTGGCTGGGCGGTGCAACCGCTTGAGCTCGATCTCCGAGCTCTGGCTGGGCGGTGCAACCGCCCCAGTCAGGCGGTGGCACTGCCTGAGCTCGGTCTCCGAGCTCTGGCAAGAGGTGCAACTGCCCCTGACAAGCGGTGGCACCACGCAGAGGCTCAATCTCCGAGCTCTGCCAGGCGATGCAATCGCCCTAGTCAGGCGGTGCAACCGCCAGACCTCGAAATTCCGAGAATTGATAGTTTTGAGCTCGAAATTTAAACTGGTTTGGGGCCTATAAATACCCCACTCTTTCAGCAATGAAAGAAAAACCAAAAACCATCAAAATTCTGATCTTACTCTGTAATTTTTAGAGCTTAAAACTGTTGTATGAGTTAAAAGTTCTCCTTCCTCTTTTCTTCCAAGTTTTTATCTGTCAAGAGAGGAAAGAAAATTCTGTAAGGGTTGTCTCCTAAGCCCATCAAAAGGAGTGAAACTGTAAAAAGGTGGTTGACCTTCGCCTATTGAAGGAAGGCCTCTAGTGGACGTCGGTGACCTCATCGGTGGAGGAAGCCAAAAGTGGATGTAGGTCAGGATTGACCGAACCACTCTAAATCTTAGTTTGCATTTACTTTGAGCATATTATCTTTACTGCAAACCTCCTCAATAGCTTACTGCCTTCTGCGCATTTACGATCGTGTTTCAAAGTTCAGTATTTTCTGAATCGGCATTTAGACGTAAATCAGTTTTATCGTACGAACATCATATTTCAGTTTACGCTTATAGTCTAATTTTCATCATAACTGAAAACTACCTTCATAGACTTGCTTTAACTGCATCTTGCTTGATCACAAGTTAAAGTGATTTACGAATCGGCTTTTCTACCGAAATCGCTCTTATCGTACGAACGTAGTTTTAATCATCGAAAGTTTTCCACTGCACTAATTCACCCCCCTCTTAGTGCTCTTGATCCTAATAGGTACACGCATGCAGATCGAGGGCAGTAACTGTTGTTGCCCTTCCTCGCTTTTGCGTTAACAATTTTGACATCAAAAGTTTCTCCAAATCATAATACATGCAGTTCAAAACCAATCTATCGCACAAACAACCTGGCTCTGATACCACTATTGGGAAATCTTTGGGGGCGACATCACATACGCAGTGGAAGAACAGAAAATAAAATCCCCTATTCCCAAAGAGATGTTCATCGTCGTGTGAAGATTGGTGTGCAAATATCCGTGAAACTTAAAACTGCGTATATAATAGATTATGTTACCTAGGGAGATCGTATATCCTTGTTTCCCTATAGATCTCTAGGAGAGGGTGAAGGAGGTCAAGTGTCCTCCTCTCTAACGGTGATCCATACAGCAGGGCTGCGATAACACTCCTCAAAACTTCAGGCCTGCTCTGAGGTGGAGAGGGGGAGAAGAATAGGAGAGGAAAGCAAAAGCTCTAGCCTATGAACCACTGAATTTCTCCTATTTATAGAGGTCCCCTATCAAACCCTAATGGATCCTCCCCTATTGGGTATTCGATATGCATTCAACTATCCAAGCCTCTTAGATTAGTAGATCTCTATCCAATAATATCTCATGGGCTCTTATTGGATCTCATCCATAGGATCCAATAATTCAGGTGCTTATTGTAAATCCAATAAGACAGAGATTCTAACGGATATCTCATATCCGTACCTCTACTCATCATAGTGCCTACCATAGGTGTGACCCTCTAGGCTCAATATTGAGCTAGCCATGAGTCATACCTGTCAGAACTCTTTCTGGCTTAGTAAATTATTATCTCCATAATAATTCACTCGACTTATCGACTACGAACGTACTAGGCCATTGCATTATAGTCTATAGACGATACAATGGAATCCAATCCATTGGACATGTCTGTCCTCAGTTACCATGTACCTATAGTCCCTCATCCATCTAATATCCCAGAGACTATATACCGGGCATGGTGTTGTCAGACCCATATGGTTTCTTCTCGAGTCTAGCTCTAATTGGATTCCCTCGGAGAACTCTTTCTCTCTTAATCCGAATAACCCTGGCCAGGGATTTGTCTGAGCAAGAATACATAGGATATTCCTCTCATGACACCGAGAGTGGATGATCCTCTATCGATACTCAATAGCCCTCGTAAGATTGACTACTACTCCCAATGACCGGCTATACTAGATCTAGAATATCCAAACCTATAAGTCCGGTATTAAAAAATAGAGCACTCATATAGGACATCCTTGGTGTCTCAAGTTTATGGACTAGATACACCACTAGGACTATAGAATCGCTGTGTGACAATAAGGCATCATCAACTATCCAGGATTCCGTAAGCGGATCAATCAAGGAACTCAATCTCCAATAAGCACCTGTACTGTATCCCTAGTGTCCCCACACGAGCAGCTATGAGACAAACTGCATCCATCATATGGACAGGTATACAGTACACTGGTCTGTCCGATTATCTCGATATCTCTCTCAAGTAACCTATGATCGGGATTATTTAGGATCTATGTTTAAAGGCGAATCGGTCTCATTATCGTGATCTCATCACGTTGCGATTTTCATTGCATAGATCCACGGACATTATAATATATACATGCATATATGCAATAGTCAATATAAAGTGATAAATGTCAAAATATAATAAGCAAAAAGATTTCGTGTCAAGTCACATGTGCCATCACTCACGTGATTAGCTTACCGGGCATATATGACTAGCAACTACCGCCTGCAGCACTGACACCAGTGGTACCACCACCTAACATAGTTTGGGAGATTATGTATGGGTGGTACCACTGCCCAGTCTGGCGGTACTATCGCTTGACACAGTCTCGGAGATTGTATCTTAGTAATTGAGCCTCTAGTGGTGCCACCACTTGGACTAGCGCTGCCACCGCTTGACCCAACTTTTGGATCATTGAATAGGCCTTTCTCTTGGCCCAAAATAGCTCTAATTCAGTTATAGTTGGCCCCTAATTGAGTTGGCTTAATTACATTCTAAACCAACCTAATTACAACTAAAACTACTTCGATCTAGACAAATATTACAAAGCATTAATCACATGTTATCCGGCATGTCATTGGTTCATCAATACTTCGTCTAATCCTTCGGCGCATCATCCTCTTTGTGACCTTTTCCCCAATCAGCATGTTGATCTCCATAACTCCGATCTCTTTAGCACAATGTCCGCTCTTCTAAGCCTGATGCCCGAACTTATGGTACGAAGCCTTCTACTGATATGTCGACTAATCCTCCGACTCGATGTCCAATCTTCTAACATGTTTCACTTCGGCCCAACGTTGATTCTTCCTGCTTTAATTTTCTCTTCATGATCGAAGCTAGTCCTACATCACTTAAAACACAAATAAGATCATTAACTCTGTCAATTGGTTTTATCATCAAAATATGAGATTCAACAAGATGAGCATTGGAAGAGGGACTATAAGAAGTACCTTATAGAAAAGGCAAAATAGAAGCTTAGAGAAGCTTCAGGTACATTCATGATTAGTCTCCATTTGTCACAATCTTATGATAATACATAGGTATTGGATACTGGTAGTGCTTATCACATCTATAATTTGTTGCAAGTCCTAGCAAGACTTAGGAGATTTGCAAGAGGCGAGATGAATCTCAAGATAGGTAGTGGAGCAAAAGTTGCTACAGTAGCTATTGGCAAGGTCACTCTACATTTACTTGGTAGAGCTATTATTGCATTGGATGCATACTATTTTATTCCTTCTATTATCAAAAATATTATTTTCATTTCATGTTTGACAGTTAGTAGATATAAATTAGTTTTTGAGAACAATGGTTATTCAATATTATTATATGATAAGATTATCATGAAAAGAACATTGCATAATAGTTTTTTTATGTTAAACACTACTTCATATATTATGAATGTAAGTGAGTCTAAGAGGAAACAACATGAGGTACATAATACATACCTATGGCATTATAGGCTAGGTTATATCCATGAGGGAAGAACTAAAAGTTTCTAAAGGATGAATTCCTATATCCATTTGATTATAAGTTATATGCAACTTGTGAGCCTTACGTTTATGGAAAATTGACCAACTCTTCATTTAGTGGAACTAAAGAGAGAGCAATTGAGTTATTAGAACTCATACATAGTGATATATGTCGTCCCTGTTGAATCTCATATTTTGATGATGAAACTACTTGATATATGTTTATGATTTAATCTACGTTTTGAGTGACGCAGGGTGCTTCGATCAGGATGAGACAATTAAAGCAGGAAAATCATGTTGTGCCGAAGGAACATGTCAGAAGATTGGACGTCGGGCCGGTGGATCGGTCGACGTATCGAAAAATGAAACTTCGGGCCGTGGACTTCGAGCATCGGGCCAAGAAGAGCAGGTATTGTGCCAAGGATATCGGAGTTCAGAGTCAACTGGCCGATTGGGCAATAGGCTGCGGGGAGGAGGGACGATCTGTAGAAGAATCGGACGGCGTCGAGGGACCAATGACATGCCGGACAACTTGGTTAAATTGCTTAGGATTAATTGTCTCAATCGAAGTTTTGTTGTGCAGGATTAACTTCGATGAAAGTTAGACAAGCAGCAGGAGTTGCTTGTAGAGTCAAGATCATGATCACGTTGGGAGTTCGAGTTCGACGGAAGTTCGGACGGTCGTCGGAGGTTCTCTGCGAGAACAGATCCGAGAAGTCCAGAAGCTTGCCGCCAAGCTCATCGAACTTCGCCAAGTGGATCGTCGCAAAGTCCAGAGTTTGCGGATGTCCGCAGAAGAATCACCGAGGGTTCATCGGATGATCGACGGAAGTTCGTTCTGGAAACTCGCGGGAAGAAGCGATTGACGATCGAACAAAGCTGCAGAAGTTGTCTTAGATTTAATCGTAGTTAGCACGTTGATTAAGCTTGAAAATGGGAGGTGATCCCATTAGCTTAATCTTGGGGCAATTGGGCCCCCGAAAAGATTGAAATTGGGCGAATGGAGCTAACCATTCGGACCCTGATTACCAAAGGCGGTGCAACCGCCAGGCCGAGGTGCAACCGCCGGGCTGTGTCTCCCAGCGAGGCTGGCGGTGCAACCGCCCCAGCTAGAGGTGCAACCGCCCGAGCTCGATCTTGAGCTAGATCGGGGCGGTGCAACCTCCCCGACAGAGAGGTAGCACCGCCTGAGCTCGGTCTTCGAGCTCGAGGCGGAGCAGAGGTGCAACCGCCTCAATCGAGGAGGTGGCACCGCCAGGGCTCGATCTCGAGCCAGACTTCGGTGGTGCAACCGCCCCGACAGAGGGTGCAACCGCTGGGCTCGATCTCCGAAGCTCTCCAGGCGGTGCAACCTCTCAGATCAAGAGGTGCAACCGCCTGATCCCTAATTCGGGATTTGATCGTTTTGAGCTCCAAATTTGAACTGGGTTGGGGCCTATAAATACCCCCCCACCCATTCAGCACTGAAGAGATATAGATCCACACCCAAATTCTTGATCTTTTCAGTGATTCTAAGAGCTCAAATTTGTGTAAAGTCCAAAAGTTCTCCTCTTTCTGTTCTTCAAGTCTTGAGTTGTAAAGAGGAGAGAAAGGATCTGTAAGGGTTGTCTCTGAGCCCGTCAAAAGGAGAGAAACTGTAAAAGGGCAGTTAGCCTTAAGCCCATTGAAGGAAGGCAGCTAGTTGACGTCGGTGACCTCGTCGGAGGAGGAAGCCAAAAGTGGAGTAGGTCAAGACTAGCCGAACCACTCTAAATCTCTGGTTTGCTTTTACTTTGAGCACTTTATCATTACTGCAAACCTCCTACATTGCTACTGCCCTCTGCGCGTTTACGAACGAGTCTCTAAGTTCTGATCTTTCCGAATCTGCATTCAGACGTATATCGGTGTTTTCGTACGATCTTTACACTGCAGTTTACGCTTACGTTTTGATTCCATTTATAACTGCAAATTGCTTTCTGCGTATTCATAAAACGCTTTTCAAAGTTCAAAATTATGTTTAGACGTAAAACTGCGTTTAGACGTAAAACTGCGTTTAGACGCAAAACTGCGTTTAGACGTAAAACTGCGTTTAGACGTAAAATTTCGTTTAGACGCAAAACTACGTTTAGACGTAAAACTGCGTTTAGACGTAAAACTGCGTTTAGACGCAAAACTGCGTTTAGACCTAAAACTGCACTTAGACGTAAAACTGCACTTAGACGTAAAACTGCGTTTAGACGCAAACTGTGCTCAAACGCAAACTGCGCTTAGACACAAACTGTGCTCAAACGCAAACTGCGCTTAGACGCAAACTGCGCTTAAACGCAAACTATGTTTAGACGCAAACTGCGCTTAGACGCAAACTGTGTTTAGACGCAAACTGTGTTTAGACGCAAACTGTGTTTAGACGCAAATTGTGTTTAAACGCAATCTGCGCTTAGACGCAAACTGCGCTTAAATGCAAACTGCGCTTAGACGCAATCTGCATTTAGATGCCAACTGTATTTAGATGCAAACTGCGTAAACTACTAACTGTGAATCGGCATTTACATCGAAATCGTTTTTATCGGGCGAACGCGGCTTTTGTTTTTTAAATCGCTGAAAGTTTTCCGCTGCACTAATTCCCCCCCCCCCCCCCCCTCTTAGTGCTCTCGATCCTAACAATTGGTATCAGAGCGGGGTATTTCTCATTTCGGATTTACACCCGAGAGAAATGGCTCTTCAAGAGGGCTTTTCGGTCTTTCATCCACCGTTCTTTAACGGATTGGACTACACTTATTGGAAAACTCGAATGAGAGTTTTCTTGATTTCTCTAAATCTGGATTTATGGAATATCGTTGAAAACGGTTTTCAACTTCCCTCTAAACCGATGAACGTATGGTCGGATTTAGAGAAGAAGTATTTTTCTTTAAACGCAAAGGCTATGAATGTCTTATTTTGCGCTTTGGACATAAATGAGTTCAATCGGGTTTCTTTGTGCGAAACGACTTTCGATATCTGGCGCACTCTTGAAATCATGCACGAGGGAACTAGTAGAGTCAAAGACTCGAAAGTTAATATTTTACTGCATGATTTCGAGCTTTTTCATATGAAACCAAGCGAAACCGTTGTTGACATGTACACCCGTTTTACGGATGTCGTCAATGGTTTAAAATCACTTGGTAAAAGCTTTTCGGATTTTGAACTCGTTAACAAAGTTTTGCGCTCACTTTCTAAAACTTGGGATTCAAAAGTAACTGCTATTCAAGAATCGAAAAACTTGAACCAATTTCCACTTGAAGAACTAATTGGTTCATTGATGACATATGAAATGGTGCACAATGCACATGATGAACATGTTGAACACAATCACCTTCCAAAGACCAGGAAGGATTTGGAACTCTGGACAAATGAATGCCACTTGAGCGATGACTCAAGTGATGAGGACAATGATGAACAAAACAACCTTCCAAAGAACAGGAAGGATTTGGGACATAGAACATTTGAAGACCACTCGAGCATAAGCTCAAGTGATGGTGAACTTAAACTGCAAATGAAACGAAAATTAAAAAGCAAAAAGAATGGAACTACTTGCTTTGAACGCAAGAAGAAGAACAAAAATTGGGATGAATCGAGCTCCTCCGAAGATGAGGAGAAAATCAAGAAAGGCGAGGTGGCAAACTACGCCTTAACCACTTTCAATGATGAGGTAATCAAAATCCCCCTAATTTACTTTGAAATTACTTGATGCTTTCATGATGTATTTTCTTTTTAGAATTAATGTTAAAAAAAAAAAAATGATCATGCTAGTAATTTTGAAAATGATAATATTACATATTTTATGATAAACAAACAAAATGATTTTGATTGAAAATATGAAATCATGGTTAAGAAGTAATAATGTGTATCATGTTGATGTCCATTGTTATTTCTCGATTTTGAGTATATTAAATCATGTTTAAATTTGAAGTTATGAGTATATATTTTTGAAATTATGTATGATGATAATTATCGATTTTCATGATAATAACAGTGGCTTTAAAAATTGATGCATGTTTTCATTTGACATAAATGAAAAGGCATGCTAACATGAAATCGATCACTTAAGATGAAACACTTAAAAAAAAAAAAGGGGGAGAAATATATGAATTGATGCTATAAACACTATGCTATGATTGCATCATCAAGAGATATATGAATTGATATGATTTCCATATTTGCAATGCTTATATGAATTGATGCTATGATTGCCAAATTTGCATTGTGCCATGTTTGCACCATACGTTAAGATATCAAGAACTTGTATCGTAATTTTACACATTGATATCTTACCATGTGATGAAATGCTACAATTGATAAACACTTGAAATGCAATCCTCTATCTTATTGATTTTTCAATAAATCTATGATTGTCATATATGAATTTATTGAATGTAATTTTGAGGATGATTTCAGATTTGACAAATGCTTGATTCGTATTTACGACATAAGATACACTTTAAGTATGAATCATGCTTCAATCATGTTAAATGCCTCAATCATTTTCTATCTCTAGAGTTCTCGATTTTGATGAAATACAAGTGATAAATTTATTTATGATATCTTGTAAATTACTTGAATTATGAATGAGTTTTTATGATGTGTTAAAAGAATCACTTAAAAATAAAATGCTTTTCCCATCTTATCGAGATTAATGCATGATATTGTGTGAATCTCGAAATTGATTTTGATGAAATAGTAATAACGTTATTCATGTTATGAATCTCAAAAATGATAATATGCTTCATGTGATAATATGAATACACGAAACACTTATGATGTGAATTTTATACAATTCCGTGTATTCATAAAATATTTATCTCCTCATCCAATAACTCTTCTTGATATTCCTTATGAGATGAAATGAAATAATGCATGAAATACAAATGAGAAGTTTTGATCATGCATGGTAGGATATAATTTGACAAAATTGATACCATCATGATATGAAACATTTATAATGTGCAATTATGCATGCAATACTTATGCTTTCTAATTATGATGTGATGTATTACATATTATGTAAATCATGATTTAAAATGCTATGAGTGCTAAGTTACACACTTTGAGAAAAAATTACTATATTGAAACATTAATGTAATTATGAATGGTGATATGAAATTATGCATGTAATACTTTAACCTATGATAACGATGCATGCAATGATATTCATGATGAAAAATTGTCTTGACATTCATGACTTGATTATTCATCCTTTGTTATGATTTTGAAATCATTGTAAAAGGAAAAAGAACTACAAAACTGTATTCTTCCTTTCTTTTTGACAATGACAAAGGGGGAGATAGCTAGCTTGTACAAGTCAAGAAGATGCAAAAACTTGATTGCTAGCTTGCCTATCTTAAGTAGCAAAGATTGCTAACTTGCTTATTTCAAGAAGAAAAATTGTCTTCTTGAACATCACTATCTTGAATATCTCAAGAAGCAAAACTTGCAATTTGCACATTGCAATAGGAAGCAAGAATCATGAGCTTACACAAGAAAGCTATCTTGCATTTGCTTTCAAATTTTTTTGCTTAGCTTATATATTGTGAAACTTGTATATCATAAAAATTGCTAGCTTGTTGGTCTAAAGAGAAGCAAAAAGTTGCTATCTCAAAAGAAGCAAATGTGCTATCTTGCATATCTCAAGAGGCAGAAATGCTAACTTGCGCATCTAGCAAAGTGAACAAAATTTTCAAGAAGCAAGAGTTGCCTTCTTGAACATCTCTAATTTGCTAGCTTGCATGATGTAGAACTTGCTATCTTGAACATTACCAAAAGTGCTATCTTATATGCTATAAAACTTGCATATCTAAAACTTGATAGCATGAATGTTCTAAGCATGATGGAACACTTGCTAAATCTTCTAGCTCCAAGATTGCATGATGATAAAACTTGATATTATGTTTTTCATGCAATGAGTTGAATCAATATCACAAACGATTGATTGTGATGCTTCTCCTTTTTGTTGATGACAAAGGGGGAGAAGTATGTTGATGAAAGTATGTTGATGACATGACATGTGATGCATAAGTTTATGCATATGTTCATGTTGACGTGTTGCAAGTATTCAAGATGAATATTGCAATGACTTGAATTCAGTTTGAATTCAAGGTTCTATCAATATGGCATATTGATAGGGGGAGTTTGTTTAAACTCCGGGAGTTAAGTTTAACTCCGTCATCAAGTAGTTGTCATCATCAAAAAGGGGGAGATTGTTGAATCTCATATTTTGATGATGAAACTACTTGATATATGTTTATGATTTAATCTGCGTTTTGAGTGACGCAGGGTGCTTCGATCAAGATGAGACAATTAAAGCAGAAAAATCATGTTGTGCCGAAGGAACATGTCAGAAGATTGGACGTCGGGCGGTGGATCGGATCGGCGATTGATCGGCCAGAAGGCTTGACGTGGAGCTTCGGGTATCGGGCCAAGAAGAGCAGCTATTGTGCCAAGGATATCGGAGTTGCAGAGTCAACTGGCCGATTGGGCAATAGGCTGCAGGAGAGGATGATGCGCCGAAGAATCGGACGAAGCGTCGAGGGACCAATGACATGCCGGACAACTTGGTTAAATTGCTTAGGATTAATTGTCTCAATCGAAGTTTTGTTGTGCAGGATTAACTACGATGAAAGTTAGACAAGCAGCAGGAGTTACGCCGGAGTCAAGATCATGATCACGTTGGGAGTTCGAGAGTTCGACGGAAGTTCGGACGGTCGTCGGAGGTTCTCGCGAGAACAGATCCGAAGTCCGTAAGCTTGCCAAGCTGCTTCGTCGGAACTTCGCCAAGTGGATCGTCGCAAAGTCCAGGAGTTTGCCGAATGTCCAGAAAGAATCACCAGGGTTCATCGGATGATCGACGGAAGTTCGCCGAAACTTCGCCGGAAGAAGCGATTGACACATCGAAGCAAAGCTACAGAAGTTGTCTTAGATCTAATCGTAGTTAGCACGTTGATTAAGCTTGAAAATGGGAGGTGATCCCATTAACTTAATCTTGGGGCAATTGGGCCCCCGAAAAGATTGAAATTGGGCGAATGGAGCTAACCATTCGGACCCCGATTCACCGGCGGTGCAACCCCCCCAGGCCGGGAGGTGCAACCGCCCAGGTATGTGTCTCCCGAGACCGGCTGGTGCGGTGCAACCGCCCCCGGGAGAGGTGCAACCGCCCAGCTCGGTCTTCTTGAGCTAGATCGGTGCAACCTCCCCGACAGAGGTAGTAGCACCGCCTGAGCTCGGCCTTGAAGCTCAGCAGAGAGGTGCAACCGCCTCAATCGAGGTGGCACCGCCTGGGCTCAGATCTCCGAGCCAGGACTCGCAGTGCAAATTCGCCCCCAGAGAGGTGCAACCGCTTGGGCTCGATCTCAGAGCTCGCCAGGCGGTGAAACCTCTCCAGTCAAGAGGTGCAATCACCGATCCCGAATTCGGGATTTGATCGTTTTGAGCTCCAAATTTGAACTGGGTTGGGGCCTATAAATACCCCACCCATTCAGCACTGAAGAGATATAGATCCACACCGAATTCTTGATCTTTTCAGTGATTCTAAGAGCTCAAATTTGTGTAAAGTCCAAAAGTTCTCCTCTTTATGTTCTTCAAGTCTTGAGTTGTAAAGAGAGGAGAGAAAGGATCTGTAAGGGTTGTCTCCTGAGCCCGTCAAAAAGAGAGAAACTGTAAAAGGGCAGTTAGCCTTCGCCCATTGATGGAAGGCAGCTAGTTGACGTCGGTGACCTCGTCGGAGGAGGAAGCCAAAAGTGGAGTAGGTCAAGACTGGCCGAACCACTCTAAATCTCTGGTTTGCTTTTACTTTGAGCACTTTATCATTACTGCAAACCTCCTACATTGCTACTGCCCTCTGCGCGTTTACGAAAGATTCTCTAAGTTCTGATCTTTCCGATTCTGCATTCAGACGTAAATCGGTGTTTTCGTACGATCTTTACACTGCAGTTTACGCTTACGTTTTGATTCCATTTATAACTGCAAATTGCTTTCTGCGTATTCATAAAACGCTTTTCAAAGTTCAAAATTACGTTTAGACGTAAAACTTCATTTAGACGTAAAACTGCGTTTAGACGCAAAACTGCGTTTAGACGTAAAACTGCGTTTAGACGTAAAATTTCGTTTAGACGCAAAACTGCGTTTAGACGTAAAACTGCGTTTAGACGTAAAACTGCGTTTAGACGTAAAACTGCGTTTAGATGCAAAACTGCGTTTAGACGTAAAACTGCACTTAGACGTAAAACTACACTTAGACGTAAAACTGCGTTTAGACGCAAACTGCGCTCAAACGCAAACTGCGCTTAGACGCAAACTGCGCTTAAACGTAAACTGTGTTTAGACGCAAACTGCGATTAGACGCAAACTGTGTTTAGACGCAATCTGCGCTTAGACGCAAACTGCGCTTAAATGCAAATTGCGCTTAGACGCAATCTGCATTTAGACGCAAACTGCATTTAGACGCAAACTGCGTAATCTACTAACTGTGAATCGGCATTTACATCGAAATCGTTTTTATCGGACGAACGCGGCTTTTGTTTTTTAAATCGCTGAAAGTTTTCCGCTGCACTAATTCACCCCCCCCCCTCTTAGTGCTCTCGATCCTAATAGTCCCATGTCAACTTATGACATAAGTGTTTACTCCTACTATATTATTTTTATTGATAATTTATCAAGGTATGGATATATATATTTAATGAATTAAAAGTTCGATACTTTCAAGAAATTCAGGGAGTATAAGAATGAAGTAAAGAACCAGATTGAAAAAAATATCAAGACTCTTCGATCAAATCGAGAAGGTGAGTATTTGAGTATAGAGTTCACATAGTTCCTCAAGGATCATAAGATTCTATCCCAATGGATACCTTCTTATACATCTCAACTCAATGGTATATCCGAGAAGAGAAATCACATACTGTTAGACATGGTGTAGTCCATGATGAGTTTTGTTAACCTACCCATTTCATTGTAAGGATATGCCATAGAGACTGCAACTTATCTTCTGAACATAATTCCAACTAAGTTAGTATATACTCTATATGAGATATAAAAATGGAAGAAGCACGATCTTAAGGTTATTAAGATTTGGGGCTACCCTACCCACGTTAAGAGACACAACCCTAATAAGTTGGAATCCAAGATAGAGCGGTACAAGTTTGTGTGATACACCAAAGAAACTTATGAGAATTATTTTTATCACCCAAAGGATTAAAAAGTCTTTGTAGCTAAGAGAGTAGTGTTTCTTGAGAAGGAACACATTTTTAGTGGAGATAGTAGGAGCATGATAGAGTTAGGCGAGGTTAGAGAACCTAGCTCAAGCACCACTCCATAACTTGAGTCTATTTAGGTACCTAGTACACACCAACTTTATGTAAATTAGACAGAATATCCCATCCTCTTGAGAGATATGTGAGATATAATAGAGAAGAGGATATTGATCCTCAAACCTACGAATAGATGAGTATAGACTTTGGGAAGTGGCAAAAGGCCATAATTTCTGAGATGGATTCTATATACTCCAACAAGATTTGAAACCTAGTTGATGCACTAAAGGGTATTGTACATATTGGTTGTAAGTAGATCTTCAAGAAGAAGGTCAGAGTAGATGAAAATATAAAGACCTATAAAGCAAGACTAGTGGCTAAGGGGTATTATCAAAGGTAAGGTGTTGATTATAACGAAACCTTTTTACCCATAGTCATGCTCAAATCTATCCAAATTCTATTAGCTATTGCAGTTGTTAAGATCAAGAGCACTAAGAGATGGGGGGGGGGGGGTAATTAGTGCAACGAAAAACATTCGACGATTAAAACTGCGTTCGTACGATAAAATCATTTCCGACGTAAAACCGTTTTTGAAAACTTAACTTGAAAGCGAGTTCATAGAGTGCAGCAAAAGTAATGAGTAAGTAAAGCACATATGGAGGCAGTTTGCATTTAAGATAAATAGCAAGAATAAATACAAACCAGAGAGCACTGCAATTTTAGAGTGGTTCGGTCAATCTTGACCTACATCCACTTTTGGCTTCCTCCTCCGATGAGGTCACTGACGTCCACTAGAGGCCTTCCTTCAATAGGTGAAGGCCAACTACCCTTTTACAGTATCACTCCTTTTGACGAGCTTAGGAGACAACCCTTACAAAATTTTCTCTCCTTTCTTGAAAGATCAAAACTTGAAGAAAAGAGAGAAGAGAACTTTTGGCCCTTACAACATTTTTTAGCTCTAAAATCACATAATAAGATCAAGCTTTCGGTGCCCTTTTATGCAAAAAAGGGTGTGGTATATATAGGCCCCAAACTGGTTTGAATTTGGAGCTTAAAAACATCAACTCCCAGATTTCCGGGGTCCTGGCGGTACGACCGCTTGACAGAGCTCGGAGACTGAGCTCTGGCGGTGCCACCGCCTGATTGGGGCGGTTCCACCACCCAATCTTGCTCGGAGACTGAGCCTAGGTAGTGCCACCGCCTAACTAGGGTGGTTCCATCGCCCAATCTCGCTCGGAGATTGAGCCCAGGCGGTGCCACAACTTGACCTGGGCGGTTGCACCGCACAACTTTCCTGAGAGACCATCTCCTGGGCGATGCCACCGTCGACCCTGGTGGTGCCACCGCCTAGCAAGAATTCTAGTCTGAATGGGTTGATCCATTCGGCCCAATTTGGGTCTATCAAGGGCCCAATTGCCCCCAGATTAAGTTAATGAGATCACCTCCCATTCCTAACTTAATCTACATGCTAACTACGATATTTCTTAAGACATTTACTGCAACTTGCTCCGGTGCATCAATTGCTTCTTCCGGTGAGCTTCCGACGAACATCTGATGAACCTTCGGCGATGCTCCGGCGGACTTCCAGCAAACTCCTGGACTTCTAGGATTTGTTCTCGCAGAACCTCCGACGATCGTCCAGACTTCCATCGAACTCTCGAACTCCCAACGTGATCATAATCTTAACTCTAGAGCAACTCCTACTGTATATCTTACTTTCATTGTAGTTAATCCTACATATGTAAAATAAAACTTCGATCAAGACAATTAATCCTAAGCAATTAACCAAGCTGTCCGGCATGTCATTGGTCCCTCGATGTTTCATCCGATTCTTTGTCTCATCGTCCTCTCCTGTGGTATATTGCCCAATCGGCCAGTTGACTTTGTAACTCCGATATCCTTAGCACAATATTCACTCTTCTTGGCTCGATGCCCGAGTCCATGGCCCGAAGCCTTCTGTCGATACGTTGACCGATCCACCGGCCAAACGTCCAATCTTCTAACATGTTCCTCCGGCACAATATGATTTTTCTACTTTAATTGTCTCATCCTGATCGAAGCATCCAGCGTCACTCAAAATGCAGATTAAATCATAAACATATATCAAATAGTTTCATCATCAAAATACGAGATTCAATAATCTCCCTCTTTTTGATGATGACAACCACTTATGATGGAGTGAACCTTAACTCCCGAAGTTTAAACAAACTCCCCCTATCGATATGCCATATTGATATAAACTCTTGGATTCAAAAATCCAAGCAACATATCATCATAAACTTATGCATAACATGTCATGTCATCAACATACTTCTCCCTCTTTGTCATCAACAAAAAGGAGAAGTACCACAATCAAGTGTTTGTGATATAAGTTTAACTCATTGCATGAAAAACATAATATCAAGTTTTATCATCATGCAGTTTTGAAGCTAGAAAATTTAGTAAATGTTATATTATGCTTAGAACATTCAAGCTATCAAGTTTTAGATATGCAAGTTTTACAACATACAAGATAGCACTTTTGCTTCTTTTGAGATAGCAACTTCTATATCATGCAAGTTAGCAAATTAAAGATGTTGAAGAAGGCAACTCTTGCTTCTTGAAATATGCAAGTTGCAAACTAGCAAATTTTTGCTTCCTTTGCAATGTTTGAGCTCGCAATTTTGCTTTCGTTGCAAAGTGCAAGTTTAGTATGTTTAGCATCTTGAGATAGGAAAAATAGCATAATTTTGCTTTTTCTTGAGATTTCAAGCTAGCAATTATCGGTGATGTTCAAGATAGCAATTTCTTCTCTTTTGAGAAGTGCAATTTTTGCTTTCGTCTTGAATAGTGCAAGCTAGCTACTTTGCCTCTTTTCATGATGTCCACGTTAGAAATTCTTGCTCCCCCTTTGTCATTGTCAAAAAGAAGGGAAGACCCTTATATCAATTTTCAGATTAGGACAAAGGTAAGTATCAATCTTATTTGTGCATCATTATATATTCAAATTAAAATATACATAATTTTAAAAACCTTATTTTTCATGCACAATACCAAAAAATAAATCAATCATCATTAATGAGCATATCATACATGATACTTAAACATTAAAATTTTTAAGCATTTATCAATATATTGATCATGATACCAAACATTCATCATTTAAAGCATTCATGATACACATCATATGGTATGTACATCATTATCATAAGTATTGCATGCATCATTTCAAATTCATGAATATTTCATCATTACATGCATCATACTAAATCATAAAATATAAAATCATCATTAATGATACAAATATTTATTTTCATTTTTGCATGGATCAAGATATGTATGTGAATCAAATCTTTGCAAATGTTAAAAAAAATCTTCCTATTTCAAGAAGGAATTCATAAGAAGGAATCATTTCATCAAATCCATTTCTCGAAAAAAAAATATTTTTCACATGATAAGTCTATGAGAGATGCATTTGTTAATTGATTCCATATGTCAAAAATCAATGATATAAAACAAACTCGATATGACATATGCTTATGAAAGCTACATTAAGTCCGGAAGAGAAATACTAAATCATGTTAGGATCAAGAAAATCCGAAAATAAAATTTAACACTTTCATGCATTCGGACATGGCTTTGCTATAGATTTTCAAACACAATCATGAAGATAAAACATGCTCATTATCATGGAAATTTTTGTATCTAAAACACATAATTTCCAACATGTTATTAAGGCATGTAATAGTGTAAAATTCTCATTATAGCAATTATATCCTACCATACATGATCAAAATTTCTCACTATTTTATCATTGTAAACAAGAAAGAAGAAGCGAAGAACAAAATAGTGTAAAATATTTTAATCATTTCAAGACATACAAGCTATAAATACAATCACATCATGTCATGAAAGATAAAATCACTTGAATACTGAAAGACATAATTCATTTTGACACATCTCCACTTTAAATAAAAAATAAAAGGAATTCTTAGGAGATCATGATATAGATAGAATTCATTCAATCTTGTAAGAGAACAAGATATTAATTCATGCATATAAAATCTTGACTTAAGCATAAGAAATCTCAATTTATAAATTTCGAAAAATCAAGATAAAGCTCATTTAAATCATCAAATTAATATCATTTTCAAGAGATTCACAAAAGTAATACAAATAGATTCGTTAATTTTCCTTTTTGAAAAATCAATAATATCGGAAAAAATAAATTTTTCAAGAAGAAACCTTTCCACTTTTTAGTTGTTTTAATTCATGTGATTTATTTCATATATGCATGTTCTTTTCTTTTATGCCAAATAAAAACATGCATCAACGTTTAGGATCAAAAAATGAATTTCGTTATAAAAACCATCAAGACCAAATCATCATGTATAACTTTTAAAATCTCATGCATAAAATCTTCAATCATAGTATCAAATCATTTAATAATTTCATTACATCATTAAGCAAGGTTTCATTGAACATAATTTTGAATGATTCTTATAAATATCTAAAACTTCTTTAGTTTTATATGATTTACTTTATATTAGCATACTCAAATTTTGTTCTTATGTCAAAACCAAAGACAAGGTTTAAAAAATCATCAAGCCTTCCATATAAAAGTCATGCATTGTTATTGAAAGGCAATATGGAAATCATCAAATACACATTCTTGCTTCTCAAGCACATACATAAGATTAATGGTGTACAATCATTAGATTTATATCTAATATTTTATTACATTAACATAAAACATGCAATTTGTCATTTTCAAAATTACTAGTATGATCATGATGTCTGCATTTTCATTTTTTAAATATTTAATTTTCAAGAAAATTAATTCAAAACTAAATTATAAAAAAAATGGATCATGAAAAGTATCATGTAATTTCGAAGTAAATTAGGGGGATTTTGATTACCTCATTATTGAAGGTGGTTAAGACATAGTTTGCCATCTCGCCTTTCTTGATTTTCTCCTTGTCTTCGGAGGAGCTCGATTCATCCCACTTTGTGTTCTTCTTCTTGCGTTCAAAGCAAGTAGTTTCATTCTTTTAACTTTTTAATTTTTGTTTCATTTGTAGTTTAATTTCACTATCACTTGAGCTTAAGCTCGAGTGGTCTTCAAATATTCTATGTCCCAAATCCTTCCTGTTATTGGAAGATGATTTTGTTCATCATATTCATCATGTGCATTGTATACCATTTCATATGTTATCAATGAACCAATAAGTTCTTCAAGTGGAAAAATATTTAAATATTTTATTTTTTGTATTGTCATTACTTTTGATTCCCAAACTTTAGATAGTGATTGTAAAACTTTACTAATAAGTTCAGAATTTGAGAAACATTTGCCAAGAGCTTTTAAACCATTGACAACATCCGTGAAACGAGTGTACATGTCAACAATGGTTTCGCTCGGCTTCATTCAAAAAGGCTCGAAATCATGCATCAAAAAATTTACTTTAGAATCTTTTACACTACTTGTGCCTTCGTGTGTAATTTCAAGAGTGTGCCAAATATCGAAGCCGTTTCGCACAAAGAAACCCGATTGAATTCATTTTTATCTAAGGTGCAAAACAAGGCATTCATAGCTTTTGCATTTAGAGAAAACGTCTTCTTCTCTAAATTATTCCAATGGTTCATTAGAAGAGAAGACATTTCAAAATCGGATTTGACAATGTGCCATAATTCAAATCCAATGAAAGCAAGAAAACTCTTATTCGAGTTTTCCAATAAGTGTAGTCCATCCCATTGAAGAAGGGAGGACGAATGAGAGAGTAACCCTCTTGAAAGCCGAAAAGAACCATTTTTATTTGGGTGTTAAACCAAAGTAGAAAACCGTGGCTCTGATACTAATTGTTAGGATCAAGAGCACTAAGAGGGGGGGGGGGTGGGTGAATTAGTGTAGCGAAAAATTTTCAACGATTAAAACTGTATTCGTACAATAAAATTATTTCCGACGTAAAACCATTTTCGGAAACTTGAAAGCGAGTTCGTAAAGGAGTGCAGCAAAAGTAATGAGGAAGTAAAGCACATATGGAGATAGTTTACAGTTAAGATAAATAGCAAGAATAAATGAAAACCAGAGAGCACCGCAATTTTAGAGTGGCTTGGCCAATCTTGACCTACATCCACTTTTGGCTTCCACCTCCGATGAGGTCACCAACGTCCACTATAGGCCTTCTTTCAATAGGCGAAGGCTAACTACCCTTTTATAGTTTTACTCCTTTTAACGGGCTTAAGAGACAACCCTTACAGAATTTTCTCTCCTTTCTTGAAAGATCAAAACTTCGAAGAAAAGAGGGAGGAGAACTTTTGGCCCTTACAACACTTTTGATCTCTAAAATCACATAATAAGATCAAGTTTTCGATGCTCTTTCATGCAGGAAAGGGTGGGGTATATATAGGCCCCAAACTAGTTTGAATTTGGAGCTAAAAAATATCATCTCCCAGATTTCCGGGGTCCTAGCGGTACTACCGCCAGACTGGGTGGTAGTACCGCCTGACAGAGCTCAGAGACCGAGCTCTGGCGGTGCCACTACCTGACTAAGGCAGTTCCATTGCCCAATCTCGCTCAGAGACTGAGCCCAAGCGATGCCACCGCTTGACTAGGGCGGTTCCACCGCCTAGTCTCGCTCAGAGATTGAGCCCAATCGGTGCCATCGCCTGACCTGGGCGGTTGCACCGCCTAGCTTTCCTAGGAGACCATCTCCTAGGCGGTGCCACCACCAACCCTGGCAGTGCCATCGTCCAATTTGGGTCTATCAAGGGCCCAATTGCCCCCAGATTAAGTTAATGAGATCACCTCCCATTCCTAACTTAATCTACATGCTAACTATGATATTTCTTAAGACATTTACTGCAACTTGCTCAAGTACGTCAATCGCTTCTTCCGGCGAGCTTCCGGCGAACTTCCGACGAACATCCGACGAACCTTCGGCGATGCTCCAGCAAACTTCCAGCAAACTATTGGACTTGCGATGATCCACTTGGTGAGTTCCGACGAGCTTCTTTGGCAAGCTCCTGGACTTCTCGGATTTGTTCTCATAGAACCTCTAACGATCGTCCGGACTTCCATCGAACTCTCAAACTCCCAACGTGATCATAGTCTTGACTCCGGAGCAACTCCTGCTATATGTCTTACTTCCATCATAGTTAATCCTGTATATGTAAAATAAAACTTCGATCGAGACAATTAATCCTAAGCAATTAACTAAGTTGTCTAGCATGTCATTGGTCCCTAGACGCTTCATCCGATTCTTCGGCGCATCGTCCTCTCTTGTGGCCTATTGCCTAATCGGTCAGTTGACTCCGCAACTCCGATATCCTTGGCACAATATCCGCTCTTCTTGGCCCGATGCCCGAGTCCATGGCCCGAAGCCTTTTGTCGATACATCGACCGATCCACCGGCCCGACGTCCAATTTTCTAACATGTTCCTCGGGCATAACATGATTTTTCTACTTTAATTGTCTCATCCTGATTAAAGCATCCTACGTCACTCAAAAGCAGATTAAATCATAAACATATATCAAGTGGTTTCATCATCAAAATATGAGATTCAACAATAACACATTATGATTATGAAATCTGACAAATGGATGTGAAAACTATATTCCTCAACAACAACCATGATGAGGAGGTGTATATGATACAACTCGAGGGATTCGTGTCAAGGATAGTTCAGATGATGTGTGCAAGTTGCTTAAGTCTATCTATGGACTGAAGCAAGCTTCTCGAAGTTGGAAGAAATTATTTGATGAGGCGATCAGATCATATAACTTCATTAAGAAAAAATATGAGCCTTATGTATATAGGAAGGTAAGTGGGAGAGCTATCACCTTCTTGGTGTTATATGTAGATGACATCCTAATAATTGGGAATGATATAGGAATGCTCTTCAAAGTAAAGGCTTAGCTATCTAAACACTTCTTCATGAAGGATTTAGGGAAGCATCCTACATATTGGGGATTCAGATTTATAGAGATAGATCTAAAAGGATACTTGGCTTGTCCCTATTCAGGTATATAGACACCATTGTCAAAAGGTTTGGCAATGAAAATTTTAAAAAATGTCTCATACTGATGAGACATAGGCTTTCTAGGAATATATCCCTAAAAACTCTTAAAGAAAGGATAGACATAGATAGAATACCCTATGCGTTAGTGATAAGGTTTATCATGTATGTTATGCTATGTATCAGGTTTGATATAGTGCATACTCTTAGTGTCACAAGCAAATATCAAGCGGATCCAAGCTTAGAACACTAGAAAGTAGTAAAATGCATCCTTAAGTACTTAAGAAGGACTAAGGATCTTTTATCAATATATAAAGGAAATAGCCTTAGGGTTGAGGGCTACACGGACTCGAGCTTCCAATCCGATGTCGATGATAGCAAGTCTAATTCTGGGTATGTGTTCACCCTGAATGGAGGAACAATATGCTAAAAGATTTCTAGGCAAAATACTATTACTGACTCGACCATAGAGATAGAGTACATTGTTGCGGTAAAGGCAACAAAGGAGGGAGTCTTGATAAAGAAGTTCATCATAGATCTAGGAGTCGTACTAAACAGTCAGCAGTCAATTCACTTATATTACGATAACAACAAGGCAATTACTCATGCAAAGGAACCCAAGTCTCATCAGAAGTCAAAGACCATTTTGAGGAGGTTCCACCTGATTAGAGAGATAGTCGCTTGAGGATATGTGAAAATAGAAAGAGTTCCATCCAAAGATAACATCACAGATTCACTAACAAAGCAGTTATCTCAGATTATCCTTGAGCATCATAAGGGTCTGATGGGGATCAGACATGTAGGTGATTGACTTTTGTCAAGTGAGAAATTGATAGTCATAGGTGCTCAACAAACCAATCACGTGAGTGATGACATGTGTGACATGACATGCACTCTCTTTACTTATTATTATTATGGTATTTTATCGCTTTATATTGATTGATGTATAAATATATTGTGATGTTCATGGATTTGTGCAATGAGAATCAAATCGTAATGAGATCACGATAATGAGATCGGTTCACCTTTAAACACAGACCTTAAATAATTATGGTCATAGGTTACTCGAGAGGGATATCGAGATAATCGGACAAACTGGTGTGATATATATCAATCCATATAATAGAGGCGGTTGGTCTCATAGCTACTCGTGTGGGGACACTAGAGCTACAGTGTAGGTGCTCATTAGAGAATGAGTTTATTCATTGATCCACTCATATAATGCTGGATGGTTGATGATACCTCATTGTGAGACAGTGATTCTATCTTCTTAGTGGTGTATTTGGTCCTTAGACTTGAGATACCAAAGATGTCTTATAGAGTACTCCGCTATTTGATATCGAACTTATAGGTTTAAAAGTTTTAGATCTAGCATAACTAGTCATCGAGAGTGGTAGTCAACTTTACGAGGGCTATTGAGTATCGATAGATCATCCACTCTCGGTGTTATAAGAGAAATATCCTATATGTTATTACTTAAATAAATCTCTAACTAGGGTAATTTGAATTGATAGAGAAAGAGTTCTCCGAGAGAATCTGATTAGAGCGAGAATCGAGTAGAAACTATATGGGTATAACAACATTATGTCTGGTATATGGTCTCTAGGATATTAGATAGATGAAGGACCATAGATACAATAAGAAGGGGTAGCCCCTTTTTGATTATGTAGTGCACATTACGAGGAGGATTATGCAGTAATTTGGTAAGCGTCTTCGTAGCCCTTACCATATGGATCACTGCTAGAGAAGAGAACAATTGACCTCCTTTGTTCTTTTCCATATGTCTGCTTAAAAAAATCATTGCATGATATATAGGTGCTTTGAAAGTGTTCGAAACCAACTCTAGGCTTACTATAGACATTCTCTTAAACAAATATGATCTCACCTCCGAGAATCCTAGTTTTGTGTAATGGAAAACCATACTTAGATGACTTATCTCACTAATTATAAAATTTTGCAAAAAAAATTATAACATTTTGTCCATATCAAATTTTCTTCTTGTGCCCAATTTGATGATTGGTCTTATAATCTTGATATTGTGATTCATACTAATGCCACGGATTAAGTAAAGTTTTTTTCCTTTCCTTTTATAGAAAAAGCTTTTACTTTCATTTATTAGGTCTCATCACCTATGATCTAGTAGCGAGAGAAAACAAAAAGTTACTTACAGAGAAAAAGTATTCTTCAGAAAACCTGTAATAAGTTTCATATATCCGCACATAAGCACACACATATATATACATAATTTTGAAGATACGGTAGTGGGATACATGTCCCGTTTGGTTCATATGCAACACCCATTAAACACACTGTAAGCCTTAAACAGTAGAAGGGATGGGAATCCGAGGAGTTGCAAACAGCTTCAGCTCAGTTTTCCTTGTTACAGTGAGTCCGTAGGTCTCGCTCATGTCCAACTCCTCTGGTTTCCTGCCATCGGGCAGCTTCCAGTCGAAGTAGAGGCGGAGCTGCGCCAAGGATAGGTGTACGGTGGCGAGCCCAAACTCCATTCCAGGGCATATCCTTCTTCCAGCACCGAACGGCAAGTACTCGAAGTTACCTCCTCTGAAATCAATGGATTTGCTTTCAAACCTCTCCGGCCTGAAGCTCTCGGCCTCTTCCCAGTTCTGTGGATCTCTGTTGATCGCCCATGCATTGACCAAGACTGGAGTGCCGGCTTCTATCTCGTAGCCGAGCACCTCACACGTATTCCTACACATTCTTGGTATCAACGTGGCAGGTGGGTGAAGCCTTAGTGTCTCCTTAACGATCGACTTGAGGTAGTTCAGCTCCACGACGTCGGTCTCTTGTATCCTGTTCTTTCCCTTCAGCTCTTCCATCACCTCCTTCTGTGCTTTCTTCATTATCTTGGGGTTTCTCATCAGCTCTGACA
This sequence comes from Musa schizocarpa, assembly GCA_900464855.2. NCBI lineage: Eukaryota > Viridiplantae > Streptophyta > Magnoliopsida > Zingiberales > Musaceae > Musa > Musa schizocarpa. Next base: position 21,658,166 of record LS990915.1, read on the forward strand.
TGGCCCATTCGATCAATGTAGATAAGGCCTGGGTCCCTCCGAGGAACATGTCCTATAGATAGAATCACGGAATCGACAGAGTTAGATAATGGAACACTGGTTTCATGTACATTATGGACACTAACGACTACCACAGGAAGTAGCACTTACCAGGATCACACCCTTTATTCCGTCCATGGTCATCGGAACTTCTAGTTCGGATTCGTATTTAAGCCTTAGCAGCGCATCGATTATGTCCTCCTCCTCCACTTCGGCTACTTTCTGACCTTTGTTCATCTTGGCCTTAACCTCATGCTCCTTAACTATGTCATCAAAGATCTTATCAAGCCTCCGACGTATCCTCTGCAACTTGAACTTGGCACCTGAGAGGACATGGAGGAGCTTCAGCGATGGAAACGTGTCGACGACATAGAACCCTCCAAGCACGTCGATGACCTCCCTGGCGATCAAGATGAACGTCTCCTGGTGCTTGCTTCGTGCGCCAATCGCCGCCCGGGATATGATGGCGTTGGACATTCTGAAGAGCTTCTCGCTCAGGTTGATCGGCTGTGTTGCCGTAGAGATGTCTCGGATCAAGTTAAGGGTCTCCTCCTGCCTGATGGAGGCGGAAGACCGGATGCGCTTGGTTCGGAGCAGCTCCATGAAGCAGATGTAGCGCAGTTGCTTCCAGTAGGGGCCATAGGGGGAGAAGATAACGTCGGAGCAACCGTAGCAGACGATATCTGCTACGACGAGCTCCGGCCGCGCGGCGAAGTTGGGGTCTTGGTTCTTCAAGATCTCTTGGGCGGCTTCCCGGGAGGAGGCCACCGCGAAGTCTACCCGGCCAATTCTGACAAGCATGAGCGGCCCGTAGGTGAGAGAGAGGTGGCGGAATACGCGGAAGGGGAGCCGGCTGGTCATGTGGTGCATGCATCCGATGATTGGCAGCCCCCACGGACCAGGGGGTGGTCGCGGGTATTGGGCTTCGGACTTGCTGAATTCTTTCTTGATGAAGATGATCAAGAAGAGCATGGTGGCGACTACGATGGGGATGGAAGCCAAGAGAAGATGCTCCATGGAAATGACGCAAAAAACTTGGCTATTCGGTTGTACGTTGGCCTTCGCCTGAAGCTCTAATAAATAGATGTACGCTTATGTTTGGCAGGGTACTCTCCAGTGCGGCACGTGCAAGTAATGAATAAGACAGTACGGTCAATTAATCCACCAGAAGTTTCTCTCTCCAGGACATGTTCATAAGGGTTGGGAAACAAATAGAAACGGTTTTTTTTTTCCTCAGAGTTGAATAGTTTTAAACAAGATACGAGTTCTTGTTATAGCTGAAGTAAAAGTATAGATTAATCTCTCCATAGAGGGATTGTAAATTTATTTAAAAAATAACTCTAATAAGAGATATAGTTGAAGTTAAATTACAGATTAACCTCTCTTTAGAGGGACTGAATTTATTTAAAAAACAACTCTAACAGGAGAGATGAGATAAATCCAAGAGAGTCTGAAGATATATATAATTTTAGATATTATAAATTATTAGGTTTAATTTTTTTTCGTTTTTCCTCTATCTTAAAATTGGGAATTAATCATAGTTAGAACAACATCAATAGGTAAGCTTTATTATCATCCTAGAATTCGTTCTTTCTTTTTTAACAAATAAAGAAAGGAAAAAAAAAGATATACAATAGCATCAGTTTAATATTTGTATAATAGAGTAAAACAATTATATGTCATCGTTATCTCTGACATATTGAGAGTGATTTGTTGTACTACATCATTCATTAATAGGATCATGTAGATCTACATAAAAAATTGAATGATTAATTATACTATGTATTATCCTATAGATTTGTTGGATGACGTGTTGAGAGTGATTTTTTTGTACTACATTATTAGTAGGATCATATAGATCTAAATAAAAATTGAGTGATTAATTATACTATATATTGTCCTTTGGATTCGTTGGTTGAGAGAGTGATTCATTGTACTATATCATCAGTAGGATTATATAGATCTATATAAAAATTAAGTGATTAATTATATTATATATTGTCCTTTGGATTGGTTGGACGAGAAAAAAAGGAGCAATTACAAATCTTTGGAAGAGGCCCGTAACACACTGATTAAACGAGAAATAGTGGCATAAATCATAGAAGTTACTAATATTACTGCTTTTCTACATACTATATTGGGTAGGTGTGTGAGCTTTCGAGTTGTATCCATTTTCAATTGATACTTGAGTTCATTTTTCAATGTTACTTTATTGCCCTTTGGCATGTGATCTTTGGAATTTGATTGAGTAGAAACCTAGTGTAAGTTTCAGATATTTTCTTACATGGCATGAGGGTGAGTGAATTCCTAAGGGTGCTATGATAAAGGAAGATTTTGGTTTGCTTTTTGGAGCTATCATTACTACTACTCTGGTGGTTGTGAAGGGTTGGGCATGAACTTGTTTTTAAGCATAAATCTACTTCTGTATGTGGTATATTTTATAAGATAATTACAATGACCTTGGCATATAACATGACTAACCTCTTGGATTGCTTTAAGTATAGGTAAATCTCCTTGAGTGGGTCTTAATTGGGATGGATAAAACTTAATTATGATAGTTTTGTTAAAGATAAGGATAATGAAGATATAAGGTTTATTTTAAAAAATAATACTACTGAACCTTTATTTGTTAGATGTAAATTTATTGAAAAAGGGATTATCATTTATTGCAAGGCAATAACCGTCCGATTTTTAGATTGTGGCTCAAGATGGAGTCTAAATAATTTATGTTGGGTCAGACTTAGAGATATTTGTGTGGATCATATGCGAGGCTTTTCCACCCCTTGGGCGATATGAGACTTAAGTAAAAATATTTGATATGTTCTTGGCTATTTTGATTTAGTTTTGTACACATGTATATAGAATAGAGAAGGTTGTTCCTGCCTTGACAGCTTATAAATATTGCTAGTATTTTTGAACTTCTTAATCTTTTTGTTGATATACAAGTTTTCTCATGTTTTTCGTAAGAAAACTAACATGCACAGTAAGCTTGCTCAACCAAATCTTCTTTTTATGGAAGGATCAATTTTCAGATCCATTATATATATATTTTTTAGTGCTGATCTTTCATCAGACTTATTGTTAATAGTAGCATCTGAGTTTTATTTTGAAAAAAAAAACTAATATTGACTTGAGGGTATTATAATATAATGTAAATTCAAAAGATATAATTAGTGAATCAAATTGATTTTTCTGACTCGATCGATAGATTCAGTCCAAATTTTATAACTATGATCCGATCGAGAAAATCGAGACAACCTACAAAATGTTTATTGAAGCTTTTGTGGGTTTGCACATATATAACATGGCTCAAGTGCGTCATACTTAATACTCATGACATAATCATGTAAGAACATAGACAAGAGTCCCCTTCTCGGTTGAAAGGAATATATTCTCTATGAAACAACATTACGAAGATCAGACAACAAAATTAACTACCAGCCAATCAGATTGTTGTTCCTTCATGACACTATTTCATCCTCACTGAAACAAAGTTGGGGGTGCAGGCCTGGGGTAGAGTTCCAGCGTTCATCTGATCAGAACTTAAAATAGACCAAGTGCTTAAGCAACCAACCACACTCAAGAAGAGCTTGTTCCACTCGGTGTGGTTTAGAGTCAACTTTAATTATAGTTAGGTAACTATAACTCGATTAAATGGCAGGACCGTATATGTCAATTTGTAATGAAACATTGTTTACCAAAATATTGCAGGTCGACTCCACAAGTCACTATTGCCTTAAGCAAGCTTCTCTATCCCATTAGCTTGTCATCACTCGAATTCCTGCGTCTAGGATTCGTAGGACGACCATGACATTGTGACACTCAAAAAGTGTTGTATTTTACAATCAACCTAGCTTTTTTGACGCAACAGTTTGAGAGCAACGTGACGTCTACTCGACAGCAGTTCATGTCTACAGTCAGAATCATCTTCGGAGGGATGTCTCAATCCAGCAGTTCATGTCTACTACACATCAAACTAGTCCAAAAGGTTGCAACTTGACCTGATCGAACGACATGACATGAAGATGAGCCGTGAATACATACCATCAGCATACAGTTGCAAGCTTTGTTCATTTTGGAAGCATAGAGGCTTTTAATTTCGTCACAGCAACATAGTGTTAGAAAAAATTATTATGACAGAATAATTCATTTGGCTGATCAAAATATGAAAATAATAAATCAAATATTAACAATATATCAAAATAAAATTTTCATCAAAATATCAATTTGTTGTCAAAAATAAATATTAACTAGAATAGTATAAATAGTATAATAACGAATTAATCATAAAACACTGATTTTTATGTGAAAAATTCAATGTGAAAAAAATTATGAGATTGTAGTTCACTTAAAACTTCCATTATCATCAATAATGATAACATATTTACAATAAGTCTCCTCTAGAATAACCAGAGGATCACTATAATATTAAGAACAAAGATTTTGACTCAACAATAATATAACCTCGTCACCGTAGATGAATTTTATGAAAGAAAAATTTTATATCTCACCAAGTGGGTATAGTAAAAAAGTATCTCGGAGAGGATAAATTATAGATCGATATCATTAAGATTGTAGAACTTGTTGCAAGGATTCTTCACATAAAATTTGGGCTCAAACCGACGAAGTTTTGCTACTTGATCATATGGTAAAAGACTCGACATCTTAACTTTTTCTCTCCTCTTCTTTCTTATTCGTTTTCTACTCTACCACATTTCCCACTATTCACACGCTTCTGTTGGCACCTTCCCGCATGCCACTATTTCCTTTTTTTTTTTTTAATAAATTAAAATTGGGCTCAATGCTTAAATCAATCGGTTGAAGCCCACCTATGGGTTGGATCCAACAATTCTCCTCCTCCAACTCATATGATGGGCTATACTAAGCCCGCTTTTCATTTATATATTTCAAGCTTCTCCTTAGGTAAAAGCTTTGTCAACATATCTGATTCATTCTTATTAGTATGTACATTTTTTAAGTACAATTCTTTCATCTCAAGCAGATTAAGAATTTAGTGACATCTTACATCAATATGCTTATATCTATAATATTATGTTGAATTATTGGAGAAGTGAATGACACTCTGACTATCATAGTAAATAGTATATCCTTCTTGTTTCAAGACAAATTTCGATAGAAACTTTTTCATCCATAAAGCTTCCTTGCAAGCTTCAGTAATTATTATATATTCTACTTCTGTCGTTGATAGGGCAGCATAGTCCTATAACTTAGATTGTCAAGAGACTATTCCCCCTACAAATGTCATCAAGAACACCGAAGTGGACTTCTTGTCATCAGTATCACTTGTCACGTCTGTATCTGTGTACCCCTCTAACACAGGTTCACCACTTCCAAAATATAAACATAATATAGAAGTATCTCTTTGATATTTTAATATCCATTTTACTACTGCCCAATGTTCCTTACTAGGATTAACAAGAAATCGATTAACAACTCCAACTGCATGAGTCATATCTAGCCTAGTACAAACCATAACATATATCAAATTGCCTACCGCAAATGATTAAGACACTCTATATATTTTTTTTTTCTTTCTTATTTGTAGGACATTATTTCGAACTACGCTTGAAATGACTTATAAGTATAGAATAAATTACTTCAACTTTACTCACGTTGAATCTTTCAATAACCTTTTCATCGTCTCTTGATATAGCCAAATCTTCCTATTCTCTTGAGATAAATCCAAGAAAGTTTGAAGATATACATAATTTTAGATATTATAAATTAATAGGATTAATCTTTTTTTATTTTTCCTTTATCTAAATATTGGGAATTAATCATAGTTAGAACAAGATCAATTGGTAAGTTTGTTGAATCTCGAATTTTGATGATGAAGTCAATTGTAAATTGTTTGATCTAATCTATATGTTGAGAAAAGTGTATCTCATTAGGAGTTCGAGAGTTCGTCGGAAGTCCAAACGTTTGTCGGAAGTTTTATCGGAACCAACCGAGAAGTCCAGGAGCTTGCCAAAGAAGATCATCGGAACTCGCCAAGAAGATTGTCGTAAAGTCCAGGAGCTTATCGGGAGTCCGTCGAAACATTACTGAGAGTTCATCAGAAGTTCACCGAAAGAGCAAATGATGCACCGGAACAAGAAGTGCTATGATTATGTCTTAATTATCGTAGTTAGATAGTAAATTAAGTTAGAATTGGGAGGTAATCCCAGTAACTTAATTAGGGGCCAACTAGGCCCTTAACAGGGCTGAATTGGGTCGAATTGAGCAGCCCATTCAGCACCCAAATTCTTGAACGATGGTGGTGTTGAATCTCGGATTTTGATAATGAAATCAATTGATGGGTTAATTGATCTAATCCATATTATTGAGTTAAGTATGCAGGATTAACTATGATAGCTTGAAGACATATAACATGTCTACTGGAGTCAAGTTTGATGGGTGTTCGAGAGTTCGCCGAGAGTCAAAAGATTCGTCAGAAGTGCTACCGGAACCAACCGAGAAGAAATCGGGACTTTGCCGAAGTTTTTGGAAGTCTGCCGGAGAGATCTTCGGAGGTTCATAGAGATCACCAAGAAGGTTCGGCTACTTACCAAAGACTCGCTGAACTCGTCACAAGATCGAGAGTTTGCTGGGAGTTCGTCGGAAGAAATCCGAGGGTGTATCGGAAGTCCGCCGAAAAGCTCACCGGAAGGAAACTCGATATTACCGGTTAAAAACTTGCTTAGGACTATGTCTTAATTTCATAGTTTACAAATAACTAGGGTTAGGATTAAGGGTTAATCCTATAACCTAGTTAGGGGCAAATGAGCCCAAGTTCGGACTGGTTTGGGCCAAGTTTGGAGACCAACCAATGAGCTGAAATAGTCTAGGCGGTGGCACCGCCTAGAACCCGAGAGTTCCGACAGTGGCAACACCAGCAAACTGCTAGATTGGGTGGTGGCACCGCCCAACACCCGAGAGGTCCGGCGGTGGCACCGCCAATACACTGTCAGTGTCAGACACTAACAGGCGGTGGCACCACCAGCACTGGGAACCCAAAAGTAATTCAAATTTGGAGCCCAAATTTGAATCCTCTTGGGGCCTATAAATACCCCTCAATTCTCAATAGAGAGAACAACTTTTGAAAAGCAAGAGATTGAGATAAAAGCCTTCGCAAAGTCTTTAGCAAGTTTTGTTTTCAGTAGCTTGAGTGTTCACCTCTCTCTTTCTCTTTGAAAATTTGTAAGAGTGTGAACCACTTGTAAAAGGTTGTAAGAGGGGTATTTGTCCTTCCTCTTCAAAGTGATTTATTAGTGGAAGTTGGGAGCATCATTGAAGAATGCTTCGTAGGATGTATGTCATTTTGACCGAATCACTTTAAATTGGTATGTTCCTTGAATGTGTGAGTATTTATTTTTTTGAAACTATTATTTACATAGCAGCAAGCTTTCAGTTTTCATCTTCTCACTTTACTCGAGCTGAAATCATTTTCAAATTTACAAGTTTTAATGATATACCCTCGAGGGACTCGACCAAGCATACCATGTCCTCAGGTCACCGGTGACATCTCTATGTCGTAAGTAAGATAGCGAATCGCGATATAGGTGAGTCTCGAGGGACTCGATCAACTCAACCTACACCGGGAATCAGTTCCTACTCATAACGATGGAAGGCCACGTGGGTCAATCTAATTGCCTCACGTTTACCGACTTAATATTATCGAGAGATGTTTCTATAATTTGGTCTCCTAATATGACATGTCACACATATACATATTTAATATATATCTACATCGCATGCAAATATATATACATATCTAGTATGTGTATAAATCATCACATCGATGATCATGGACCACAACCTAATATGATTAGGCCCGAGCCAGTGAGGCCTAATCACTCACATCAAGATCTATGTGTGCAACGGTGCATCTCCATGCCTGTGATCGTCCATCTCGTCCTCGTCGGTTCCGTCGACATCTTGATGCATCTCCATGCATCACGATCGTCCGTCTCGTGGGTCCCGTTATAGCATCCACGCTCCATTCCTCCTCCTCATGTGATTACAACTTAATCATAGGCACGCAGGCCCGACAATAAACGAAAAATATAATGGAGGTTCGCAGACCTCAATAATAATAATCACAAGTACACACATCACACGGTCCATGATCATCATCCACACATCATACATCACATGTATAAATAATCATCATCATGTAGGACTACTAGATAATAATAAAAAAATAATAATCAACTAAACCTTTTAATTAATTAATATTTTTTGAAATCGGGGACATGTAGGGAATTTCTCAATTCCTAAGGGTATTTTCGTAATTTGGACAAAAGACATAAATTGGAATTTCTCAAATTCATAGGGGCAAAAACTGTCCTTTTGCCCAAAACCCTAATTCCCTCTCTTCTGCCGCCACCCCACCCTCTTGGCGGCACGGCTTGGGGCGAGGGCGGTCCCAGGACGGTCTTTGCCTAATGGGCGGCTACCCTGCGGGGTTTTTTGCTAGTGGGAGCGGCTGACCACCCTGCGCCGGTTGCCTCGGTTGCCTCGACCATGCTCATCGCCCATGGCGCCTCTGCCCGCTGAGGGTCGGCGTCAGTGGCGCCCCTCTACCGGGTCGCCGACCACCCGCGAAGCCTCTGCAAAGCGGACCCGGCCGTTTGCTCTTGCCAGGCACAGCATCTTGGCTTATGCGCGTCTTGGCCCGTGGTGGTGGTGTTCTGGCTGCGGCTGCGGTTCTTGCCGCGGTGGTCGGCAGCATGCAGATCGGGATCGAGTCAAAGAACTGTTGCCTTCCCTTCCTGCTTTTTTCGTCAACGATTTTGGCGTCAATATTCTTCCTAAACACAACACACGCAGTTCAAAACCAATCATTCGCACGAACAACCCGGCTCGATACCACTTTGTTGGGAAATCATGGGGGCGACATCATATCATTAGCGAAGAACAAGAAAACAAAAATCCCCGATTCCCAAAAAAAGATGTTAATGTCGTCGTCGTGAAGATTGATTGAAAAAATCCATAAAAACACAAAACTGCGATAGAGATTGTGTTACCTAGGGAGATCGATATCCCCTGTTTCCTTGCAGATCCTTAGGAGAGGGTGAAGGGGTCAAGCGTCCTCCTCTCTGGCGGTGATCCACACAAGGTGGGGTTGCGACAACCCTCCTCAAAAACTCCAGGCCTCACGAGGTGGAGAGGGAGAGGAGAATAGGAAAGGCAAGCAAAGACTCTAGCCTATGAGGTCAGAATCCCTCCTATTTATAGAGATCCCGTGTCAAACCCTAATGGGTCCTTCCCTAGTGGGTATTGGATCTGCATCCAATAAGACAAGGGGCTCAGTCGGATATCTCATATCCGAACCTCTACTCATCGCAATGCTTACCATATGTGTGTGACCCTCTAGGCCCAATATCGAGCTCGGCCGTGAGTCATACATACTGTCGAACTCCTTCTAACTTCGGTGAATTATTATCTTTATAATAATTCACTTTCGACTCATCGACTTCTGGACGTACTAGGCCACTACGCCGCCAGAGTCCCCAGGCACGATCTGGGGAATCCAATCCATTGGACCTGTCTCGTCCTCGATTACCATGTACCTATAGTCCCTCATTTATCTAATATCCCGTAGAGGCGTATATCGAGCATGGTGTTGTCAAACCCATACGGTTTCTACTCGAGTCTCGCTTAATCGATTCTCTCGAGAACTCTTTCTCTCTCTCAACCCGAATGACCCGGCCCGGATTTGTCTGAGCAAGAACACATGGGATATTCCTCTCATGGCCTTAGAGAGTGGATGATCCTCTATCGACACTCAATAGCCCTCGTAAGGTCGACTACCACTCCCAATGACCAGGTTTGTTAGATCTAGGACAGCCAAACCTATAAGTCACGGTATCAAAGAGTGGAGCACTCATACAGGACATCCTTGGTGTCTCAAGTCTAAGGACCGAGATACACCACTAGGGACTACTGGAATCGTTGTCATGAGAATAAGGCATCATCAACCATCCAATTTAGATTTCGTAAGCGGATCAATCAGTGAACTCATTCTCCAATGAGCACCTGTCTTGTATCCCTAGTGTCCCTACACGAGCAACTATGAGACCAGCTGCATCCATCATATGGACGGGTATACAAAGACACACCGGTCTATCCGGTTATCACGATGTCCCTCTCGAGTAACCTATGACCGGGATTATTTAGGATATGTGTTTAAAGGTGAATCGATCTCATTATCGTGATCTCATCACGATCCGATTCCCATTGCACAAATCCAAGGACATTACAATATATATATGCATTTATGCAATAGTTATAAAGTGATATACGCTAAAATATAATAAGCAAAAAGATTCTGTATCAAGTCACACGTGCCATCACTCACGTGATTGGCTTGCTGGGCACCTATGACTAGCATTAATGACCTACGAGATGACTTGTAAAGCTCATGAAGAGCAAGAAGACATCCTTCCAAAGAACAGGAAGGATATGGCACTTAAAACTTCAGAAGGCCACTTGAGAGAAAACTCAAGTGATGTGGACTGTGGTGATGACTTGGCACTTCTAACAAGAAAATTTAAAAAATTCTTTAAAAGAAACAAGTTTAAGAATGACACAAAAAATAAACTTGAACCCAAGAAGGACCAAGTTATTTGTTATGAGTGCAAAAAGGCGGGACACTATAAGAGTGATTGTCCCCAAGCCAAGAAGAGAACATCAAAGAAGAAGGCGCTCAAAGCAACATGGGATGATTCGAGCGCATCCGAAGAAGAGGAGTCCAACACCGAGCAAGTTGCTCATTACGCCTTAATGGCCGTCGGAGATGAGGTAACAAATTTAACTAATGCATATTTACCTTATCATGAATTATTAGATGCTTTCCATGAATTATTTGATGAATGTAAGACAATTAGTAGAAAATACAAATTACTAAAAAAGGAGCATGATAGTCTTATTTGTAATTTCGATAAGTTAAAAGCTGAACATCATGAGAGTTTAAGCTCATGCATAAAATGCCATGATCTAGAAACTCTCCAAAAGGAAAACTTACTACTTAAGGAAACCTTGAAGAAATTCGAGGTTGGTAGCAAGTCATTAAACATGATCCTTGCAAACAAGGGTCACGTTCCCAAAAGAAGTGGAATTGGATTTGTGAGAAGTCCTCACCAAAATCCAACCACCTTCATAAAAGGCCCCATCTTACATGTTCGACATCAAAACAAATGCAACTTTTGTTGCAAATTTGGACACAAGACGCATTATTGTCCATTCAAGAAAATTAGTCCAAACAAATTGATTTGGGTTCCTAAAGGAACCATGATAAATTCTATGCAACATGATAGACAATGTAGATCTATTTGTGAGGCACCCAAAAACAAATGGGTACCTAAAAATCTTCCCTTCTTGTAAAAACATTAAAATTTTAGGCTGGAGCAAGAAATAATATTCTGCTCCTTGATTCTCGATAGTCATGACCCAAGATCCAAAAAGGAACTCGCAATACTCTCTAGCCTAAATAACAGATGGAGATTATGAATTTAAAATCACAAATGTGATTTAGATACAACCTTATTTGATGTTTGTATGATTCCCAAATTCACATATCCTCTGGATTTTCCAACCCATCAATTTCATCCATTCATAACCTTCGAATCCAACTCTGTATCATGAAGTAACTAAGTCTGTCATGAACTTGCAAGGCTTACAAACTTGAACAAACTATCACAAACATGTGCACGACATTGAGAGTATGCACGTTAAAAGATCTATCTTGATCGTGCAAAAGTCCTTGCCTTAAAATGAAAACTCTTACGTAATTACATAAGTAAAGTTAATTGCTCTGAATGAAAATTATTCTCAAGACAAAAAACTCCAAGATCAAATCACACTAATCAGATCAAGTGCTCACCGCCTGCAGGCGGTGGCACCGCCCTAGCTGGCGGTAGCACCTCCAACTGTCACGGGTTGCCAGCGGTTGCACCACTCCAGCCAGAGGTGCAACCGCCCGCAACTCTGCCCTTTTTAACCCAAGCTAGGGCCGGCAATGAAACCGACCCCAACTCACTCCCTTTCCTCCTCTACTCTTCCAAGCCTCCTCCATCCCCATTTCACCACTCTTAGCATCCCAAATACCCCTCATTTCGGAGCAAAACATCAACAATCCTTCCCTCTATTGAAGATCTCACTAAGGTACTCTCTAAGAAGCCCTTAAACTCTGTTTTTTCATTCATTTACTCTTGCTTATCACTATTTTTCTAAACAGCAGTAGTTATGGGATCTAGAAGATCCTCAAGGGACAAGGGAAAGAGGAGATTAGTAGAAGATTTTGATCTCACCCTTTTCGATTCAAAAAACCATGCTGAAAAATTTTCCTCTTTCGAACTTAGGAGTGTCAATAAGGGAAAATACGTAGATCTAAATGAACTAAAAGTTTTAGAGACTATCCAATGGTTTGCAAACTTAGATCTAATTCCAATTTTGTAAATTAACGAACCCATCTATCCAAGACTTGTTAGATTGTTTTACAACAACATACAAATAGATGATGAAGAAAGAATGTCCACCTATCTTTTAGGACAACACATCTCAATTACGGATAGATTCATTTGCGACATGATAGGCATTCCCATGAAAAGTATAGGACTTTACTTTAGAGGATCATGGGATGATGAAACTATTGGAACAACATATATTGAAGCCTTAGGAACAATTTTTGCCAATCCCAACTTAGCATTTGTTCCTAAAAGCTGTGAACATCTACTGCCTCTAAACACTAAGATACTTCATCATATCCTAACTAGCATAATTCTCCCTAAACAATACCATCATGATGAAGTAAGTCAATTAGAATTATGAACTATGTATTTGATCATGAAAGGACATGACATCTGTCTTGGTTATCTTATCCAACAAAACATGTTAGAACTATCTAAGAAAGACATGATGCTCCCATATGGTGGTATAATCACTAGAATAATGAAAGCTTACGATATTCTAATACCACCGGAAGAAGAAGTAATAAAAGTAGATAGATTTAGCATAATAAATAAAAATCTACTTCACCGATTAAGATGTTTTTATAGAAACGGTAACTGGGTTAGAATGCCAAGAAGAACTGATCCCCCTCAACCTGAACCAGAACCGGAAACATCAGTATTTAGGGGTACCCAATCTCCTCCGATCTGTCCCTTTGAGGAAACACATCCTTTTGAGCAAACTCATACATCATCTATCGAAGATATTGGGATTCGGATGGACCGATTCGAACAAAGACAAGAACGGCTTGAACAATGACAAGTTCAAATCCTATCTGAGCTGCAGCAAATTCATAGTCAATTTGACTCCTTGTTTAGGCACTTTAATTTTCCACCTCATGAATGAGCTTGTATGAACACAATCAATTGTTGTTGTTGTAAACTTCTTATGTTACGCACCATGATGTACTTTGTCTTGATCCTTGATATAGTTGCCTGATATATTTTGAGTATATGTGGAGTTGTAAACATCTATCATTGTAAATATATGCCTTGTTCCTTGTGGAAAAATATAAATGGTTATCTCGGATTTTATATTGAAACTAAAAGTTTTGAAAACCTTGTGCTTTGATTTCCATGATAAATATAGGTTGAAAAAGTATACCAATACAGTTGATAAGTCATTGCCATTACATAACATGTGTTGAAATGTTTTGTCTTCATGAAAAAAATTTTTTAAATGGATTTTATGAAATGATTCCTGCTTATGAATTCCATCTTGAAATATGGATGAAAGTATTTTTTTGCAAAAAGCTGTTTCAAACACATATCTTGACTCAAAGTAAACTAACAAATAGCTGGAATCACAAATGGCTTTCCTCCTTCATGCACAAAGCATTATAACAAAAAAAAAAGGGGGGAAAGAAGTATTCAAAGTAATCTACGTATCATGCCTTCCCTTATATGCTTGATAACTTGCTTTCCTGCTATCACAGCTATCATGCTTTTTGTTGATGACAAAGGGGGAGAAATATATGAATTGATGCTAGAAATATATGAATTGATACGAGAAATATATGAATTGATTGATGCTATAAACACTGATGCTATGATTATGCTGCCATGCTTGCATCACCAAGAGATATATGAACAGATGCTATAATTATGCCTTGAGCTGATATCTTACCATGTGAAGAAATGCAACACTTGCTAACATATTTGAAATGTGTACATCATGTAATGATATCAAAATTTTACTTCACAGCTTTACAAGTTGATATCTTACAATATGATGAATTGTTATTATTATCATTCAAACTTGTAATGTAAAATCTGAATATGAATGTCAAGCCTTGACATCATCTTCAGAGAGATACATCATGATAAGAATCATGATGGGAGTATTGATAAGTTCAAATGATTTAACTTATCAATATGTCGCTTGAATTCTTAGGTCTTGAATTCAAGAATGACTTATCTCAAGTATGGTATATAGACAGAGGGAGTAAAGGTTAACTCCATTATCAATTGATTGTCATCATAAAAAATGGGGAGATTGTTGAATCTCGGATTTTGATGATGAAGTCAATTGTCATTTGTTGTCTAATCTATGTGTTGAGATAAGTGTGTAGGATTAACTACGATAAGAATTAAGACATGCAGCAGGAGTTGCGCCGGAGTCAAGACAATGATCACGTTGGGAGTTTGAGAGTTCAACGGAAGTTCGGACTGTCGTCGAAGGTTCTACGGGAACAGATCCGAGAAGTCCATAAGCTTGCCAAACGACACTCGTCGGAACTCGCCAAGTGAATCGTCGCAAGTCCAGGAGTTTGCCGGAAGTCCGCAGTAGCATCACCGAGGGTTCATCGGATGATCGACAGAAGTTCGCCGGAAACTTGCCGGAAGAAGCGATTGACGCACAAGAGCAAGCTGCAGTAAATGTCTAAGGAATAATCATAGTTAGCACAATGATTAAGTTGGAAATGGGAGGTGATCCCATTAGCTTAATCTTGGGGCAATTGGGCCCCTGAAAAACCCAAATTGCGCCGAATGGATCAACCCATTCGGACCCTGATTGCTGTGGGAGGTGCAACCGCCCAAGCCAGGAGGTAGCACCGCCTGGGCTAAGTCTCCCAGGGAGACTAGGCGGTGCAGCCGCCCCAGCCAGGAGGTTGCACTACCTAGGCTTAGTCTCCGAGCGAGATTGGGCGGTGCAACCTCCCCTGACAGAGAGGTAGCACCGCCTGAGCTCTGTCTTCGAGCTCTGGCAGGAGGTGCAACCGCCTCAGTCAGGAGGTGCAACCGCTTAGGCTCAGTCTCCGAGCGAGACTGGGCGGTGCAACCTCCCCTGACAGAGAGGTAGCACCGCCTGGGCTCAGTCTCCGAGCCAGACTGGGGCGGTGCAACCGCCCCTGACAGGAGGTGCAACTGCTAGGGCTCAGTCTTCGAGCTCTGCTAGGCGGTGCAACCGCTCCAGTCAGGAGGTGCAACCGCCTGATCTCGAAATTTCGGGATTTGATAGTTTTGAGCTCCAAATTTGAACTGTGTCGGGGCCTATAAATACCCCACCCATTCAGCACTGAATACACACAGATAGACACCGAAATCTTGATCTTTTCTGTGATTCTTAGAGCTCAAAATTGTTATAAAGGCCAAAAGTTCTCCCTCTGTTCTTCCAAGTTCTAAGTTGTAAAGAGAGGAGAGAAAAATTCTGTAAGGGTTGTCTCCTAAGCCCGTCGAAAGGAGTGAAATTGTAAAAGGGTGGTTGGCCTTTGCCTATTGAAGCAAGGCCTCTAGTTGACGTCGGTGACCTCGTCGGTGGAGGAAGCCAAAAGTGGAGTAGGTCAAGATTGACTGAACCACTCTAAATCTCGGTTTGCATTTACTTTGAGCATTTTATCTTTACTGCAAACCTCCTCCGAAGCTTACTGCTTTCTGCGCATATACAAATGGGTTTCAAGCTTTGCACTTTCCGAATCAGCGTTTAGACGTAAATCTGCTTTTTCGTACGATCATCATATTATAGATTACGTTTACGTTTTGATTCTAACCATAACTGCAAACTACCTTTATACCCTTGCTTAAACATCATCTCGCCTAATCAAGTGATTTACGAATCAGCATTTGGACGTAAATCAGTTTCTTCGTACGAACGTTGTATTTCAGTTTGCGCTTATATTCTGGTTTTCATCATAACTGCAAATTGCCTTTTATACTCTTGCTTAAACTGCATCTTGCCTAATCAAGTGATTTACGAATCAGCATTTAGACGTAAATCAGTTTCTTCGTACGAACGTCGTATTTCAGTTTGCGCTTATTCTGGTTTTCATCGTAACTACAAATTGCCTTCATTGATTGACTTTAACATCATCTTGCTTGATCTTAAGTTAAAGTAATCTTAGAATCGGCTTTCAAACAGAAATCATTTTTATCGTTCGAACGCAGTTTCGTTTTAATCGCAGAAAGTTTTCCGCTGCACCAATTCACCCCCCCCCCTCTTAGTGCTCTTGATCCTAACAAAATGAACATAGTCTACCTAAGTATTTTTGAGTCGAAGCCGTTAATACAGCTTGCTATGTCATGAATAGGGTTCTAATAAGACCATCTCTATCAAAAACTCCCTATGAATTATGGAATAATAAAAAACCAAATGTTTCTTATTTTAAAGTTTTCGGTTACAAATGCTTTATTTTGAATGAAAATGATGCCTTAGGAAAATTTGATGCTAAATCCGATGAAGGCATCTTTTTTTGTTACTCTTCCGTTTCTAAGGCTCTTCGTGTTTTTAATAAAAGAACCTTAGTTATAGAAGAGTCTATTCATATAGTTTTTAATGAAATTTTCGAGTGAAAAATGATTTTGATGATGTTCTTAGTTTTGATAATTTGAATTTAAATGAACCCCTCCTCAAAATAGCAACTTGGATGTATCTTCTTTCGAAATTTCTTTACTCAAGGAATGGAAGTATGTAGATGCTCATCCAAAATAGCTAATTATAGGAGATACATCAAAAGGGGTTCAAACTTGTTCTTCCTTCAAAAAATTTTGTGCTAACGCTGCCTTCCTTTCTCAAATTGAACCTAAATGCATTGACGAAGCCTTGAAAGACGATTCATGGGTTATTGCAATGCAAGAGAAATTGAACCAATTTGAGAGGAATGAGGTATGGAAGCTTGTTCCTAGACCTAGTGACCATTTGTCATTGGTACTAAATGAGTCTTTAGAAACAAGCAAGATGAATGCAATATCGTGGTTAGAAACAAGGTTAGACTAGTGACCAAAGGTTTCAACCATGAAGAAGGTATCGACTACAAAGAGACCTTCACTCCTATGGAAAGATTAGAAGCCATTAGGATGCTCCTTGCCTATGCTAGTAGTAATGATTTTAAACTATTTCAAATGGATATCAAAAGTGCTTTCTTAAATGGTTTATTTCTGAAGAAGTGTATGTTGAACAACCTCCGGATTTGAAAATTCTCTTCTTCCTAATCATGTATTTAAATTGACTAAGGCTCTCTATGGCTTAAAACAAGCTCCTAGAGCTTGGTATGAAAGGCTTAGTTCCTTTCTTATTTTAAATAATTTTAGAAAAGATAAGGTTGATACTACATTGTTTATCAAATATTTTGAAAATAATTTTCTTATTGTTCAAATTTATGTTGACGATATTATTTTTGGTTCTTTGGATGAATCACTATATGAATCATTTGCCAAATATATGAGTCATAAATTTGAAATGAGCCTAATGGGAGAATTAACCTTCTTTTTAAGATTACAAATTAAACTTAATAATGATATATTTCTTAATCAATCTAAATATACATTAGAATTGTTAAAATGATTTAACATGGATGGTTTAAAAGCTATAAACACTCCTATGAGTACTTCCACTAAGTTAGACATGGATGAAAGTGGTGAAAGCTTTGATCAAAAAATATATAGGGGAATGATTGGTAGTTTACTTTACCTCACCGCAACTAGACCGTATATCATATTTAGTGTATGACTTTGTGCTATGTTTCAAGCTAATCCTAAATTGTCTCATCTTAAAAGTGTTAAAAGAATCCTTAGATATCTTAAAGGAACTCCTAATTTAGGATTATGGTATCCAAAATCCGATAATTTTAATTTAATAGCTTTTGCATATGTCGATTTTGGCGGATGTAGGATAGATAGAAAAAGCACATCCGGAACATATCAATTTTTAAGACATGCACTTGTTTCTTGGACTTCTAAGAAACAAAATTCGGTTACACTATCTACGACATAAGCCGAATGCATAGCTATAAGTGCATGCTGTGCACAAGTTGTTTGGATGAAAAATATGATAGAAGAATATGAAATTTACTTAAAAAATATTCCCATAAAATGTGACAATACAAGTGCTATTTGTCTAACCAAAAATCTAATTCAACACCCTAGAACTAAGTATATTGACATTAGGCATCACTTTATATGAGATAATGTAAATAATAATAATGTCATTCTAGAATTTATTGATACAAAGCATCAATTAGCAGACATTTTCATAAAAGCCTTAAATGAAGATCAATTTGACTTTATTAGAAGGGAATTAGGCATGTTGAATTGTCTTTGTGAATGAGCGTGATTGTATATATTTTTCGAAAATTTTTCATCCTCTTTTTGGTTTTTGTGGATTTGACTTCTTTCTTTTCGATTTTGAATGACATCTTAAAGTGTGATCCAAGATACTATCCTATCTTAAATCAAACATATTAAAACTTTTGAAAACAAAAATATAAAAAAAAATCATTTTTTTGGCATGCTAGCGGTGGCACCGCTAGAACCGACGGTAGCACCGCCTGGGCGCTCGGTCCCTAGGTGGTGGCACCGCTCGGTTGGCGGTGGCACCGCCCAAGAACCCCCTTATAAAGAGAGGGGGTTAGGGTCGGTGGTGGAACCGCCCCTATCCCAAGAGCACCCTCCCTAGCACTCTCACAAAGCCCTCTAAACCTCTCTCAAACTCATTCTAAGCCTCTAGAAGCCTAAGAGAGGGGTTCTTCTTAGATCAAGCTCTCTACCTCCCAAGGAAACTTATATAAGGTAAGATCTAAATTTTTTTTTTTCTTCTTCCTCTCATTTTTTGGCCTATTCTTTAAAGTTCTCTCTTAATCTATCATCATGATTAGATATGGCTCCTAAGATATCATCAAGAACCAAAGGGAAAAGGGTGGAAGGAGATTCCTATGACCAAATCCTCTTTAGATCTAATGAAGTAGCCCTTAGGTATCCTAATTTCGAAACAAGAATAATATATAAGCGCAAACATGTTAATCTAGATGAACTTGGAAACCTAGAACCCATTAGATGGTTTGTAAATTTAGATGTCTTATCTATCCTACAAATCAATGAACCGATTTACCCTAGGTTGGTTAGGTTATTTTACGCAAACTTAAGTGTGGACAATAATAGCTTAACTACCTACCTCTTAGGAATACAAATTTGAATCTTTGATAGGACTATATGTGAATTAATTGGAATTGCCGAAAAGGATAGAGGCTATTATTTTAGAAGTAAATGAGATATCAATGCAATCGGAGCAACTTACTCCGAAGCCTTAGAAACTATTTTTGTAAATCCGAACCTAGGCATAATTCCCAAAAGTTATGAGCACTTGTTGCCCTTTAACTCTAAATTTCTTCATCACATCATGATAAGCATCCTACTTCCTAAACAATTTCATCATGATGAGATTAGTCAAATAGAGTTAAGTACTATATATTGGATTATGACCGGCCAAAATAATTGTTTTGGATACTTAATCCGGCAACATATGTAAACATAATAGTTAAAGACTCAATGTTACCGTATGGGGGGTTAGTCACTCGATTAATGCTTGCCTATAATATTTGTGTCTCACCCGATGAAGAAATAATCTAGGTTGATCGATTTAACACTATCAACAGAAACCTACTCAAGAGACTTAGGTACACTTTTAGCAATGGTATATGGATTAGGCAATCTAGAATGACTGATCTAGTTCCCCCACCAGTAGTACACCCTGAAACACCCATTTTTAGGGGAAATGAATCTCCTCCTCCTAGTCCCTTTGGTGCAGTACCTTCAAAACCAACTCTTTCTTCATCTTTAGAAGATCTCATCATGACAGAATTAAATTAAATCAAATCACAACAAGAGCAACTCAAATCACAGTAAGAGAAAATCCAATTACAACAAATTGAAATTTTGAGGGAACTACGATAGATGAACCAGAAGATAGATGTCATGTATAGGAACACTGGAATTTCTCCTAAGGAATAATCATTGTGTTAAACCCTTCTTATTATTGTAGACCTCTATGCTACCTTGACATGCGTTTGCATTATCCTAGTATATGATGCTAGATGTTTCTTTCTGAAATTTTGTTAACATTTTGATGGCACCTTCATGTTATTTTGGATGATTTGATGTCTTTCATGAATGATCGATCTTAATGCCAAGTTGAAGCTTTGTAAATTTTGCCATCTCCTTTTTAAGATTTTTTTATAAGATGATTTTATGAATGGCTTCAATGATCACGAGTTTTATACTTGAAACCTCATCTCCTTTTTATTGATGATAAAGGGGGAGAAGAATGTGCAAAAGATTGATGACTTGTGCAAATATGAAATTAGCATTGTATTGCAATAGCTTATATGTTGTATAATGCAATGAAAAATGTCTTATATGTGTTATATTCCTTAAAAGCATCACAAAACTTTTTGAGCATATCGCATATGAAAGTTTTTAGATTGGTTGTCGTATCATGTTTATCATTTTTTTTATATATATGATAAGCAATCATCTCATGATCATATGAAATCATGCCTTGCACTTATATCATGAGATCCATGTTGAAATTTTAAATTATAATTATTTCTTGTCGAAATGATAATTATCTTTTATCATTTGGCTTAAAAATAATTTTCATGCCTTGAAATGATGAGAAATACGAAGTTTCGTATTTGCTCATGCTTATTAAGAATAACGATAAGTTCAACGGATATAACTTATCGGTTTAGGCTTGAATTGAAAAAGATTGAATTCAAGTGTTTTTATCTTCTCATAATATGGAATATAGATAGGGGGAGTTATGATTAACTCCGTCATCAATTGATTATCATCATCAAAAAGGGGGAGATTGTTGAATCTCGGATTTTGATGATGAAGTCAATTGATGGGTTAATTGATCTAATCCATATTATTGAGTTAAGTGTGCAGGATTAACTACGATAGCTTAAAGACATAAAGCAAGTTTATCGAAGTCAAGTTCGACAGGTGTTCGAGAGTCCGCCAAAAGTCTGAAGAATCGTCAGAAGTGCTGCCAGAACCAATTGAGAAAGAATCGAGGACTTGCCGAAGTTTTCATAAGTCCGCTGGAAAGATCGTCGGAGGTTCACAGAGATCACTGAGAAGGTTCGGATACTTGCCAAAGACTCATTGAACTCACCACAAGACCGGGAGCCTACTAGGAGTCTACCGGAAGAAATCTGAGGGTGTATCAGAAGTCCACCGGAAGTTCGTCGGAAAGCTCACCGGAAGGAAACTCGATGTTGCCGATTAAAAATTTGCTTAGGGCTATGTCTTAATTTTGTAGTTTGCATATAATTTGGGTTAGGAATAAGGGTTAATCCTATAATCCGGTTAGGGGCTAATTGGGCCCGAGTTTGGACTGGTTTGGGCCAAGTTTGGAGCCCAACTAGTGAGCTGGAATAAACCAGGCGGTGGCACCCCCAGACAGGGCAATGGCACCACCCAAAACCCGAGAGGTCTGGCGGTGGCACCGCTAGTACACTGTCAGTGTCAAACACTGACAGGCGGTGGCACCGCTAGCACCGGGAAACCCAAAATTAATTCAAATTTGGAGCCCAAATTTGAATCCTCTTGGGGCCTATAAATATCCCTCAATTCTCAGTTGAGATTACACCTTTTTGAGAAGCTATAAAGTGAGAAAAAACTCTAGCAAAGTCTTGTTTTCAATAGCTTAAGTGTTCACCTCCCTCTTTCTCTTTGGAAAAATATGTAAGAGTGTGAACCACTTGTAAGAAGGTTGTAAGAGGGGTATTTGGTCCTTCCCCTTCAAAGTGAATTGCTAGTGGAAGTTGAGAGCCTCATCAAAGAAGGCTTCGAAAGTAGATGTAGGTCATTTGACCAAACCACTATACATCGTGGTGTTCCTTAAATGTGTGAATATTTAATTTTCTGAACCATTTCTCTACTTAGCTGCAAATCATTTGGTTTTCATCTCCCTACTCTTGACTACCTTTACTCGAGCTATTTTAGCTAAGTCATCCTTCGTCGAATCGAAATCTCTACACATTTATGAAATCGATTTTAAACTTATGAGTTTTAATCCGCTACACTAATTCACCCCCCCCTCTTAGTGGCATTCCGATCCTAATAATAGAGAGTAGAATGTAAATGCAAACCGAGATTTAGAGTGGTTCGATCGATCTTGATCTACATCCACTTTTGACTTCCTCCTCCGATGAGGTCACCGACGTCCACTAGAGGCCTTTCTTCAATAGGCGAAGGCCAACCACCCTTTTACAATTTTACTTCTTTTGACAAACTTAGGAGACAAACCCTTATAGATTTTCACTCTTCTCTTGAATGATCAAAACTTAGATAAAAAGAGGGAGAAGAACTTTTGGCCTTTTACAACACTTTTAAGCTCTCAAATTCTTAGAATAAGATCAAGATTTCAATGCCCTTTCAAGCAGGAAAGGGTGGGGTTTATATAGGCCCCAACTGGTTTAAATTTAGAGCTCAAAAATATCATCTCTTAGATTTTCGGGGTCCGACGGTACTACCACCTAGCATTGCTCGGAGACCGAGCTCAGGCGGTACCACCGCCTGACAAGGGTGGTACACCGCCTGACTTCGCTCGGAGACTGAGCTCAGGCGGTACCACCGCCTGACAAGGGCCGTACACCGCTTAACTTCGCTCGAAGTCCTAGCTCAAGCGGTACTACCACCTGACAAGGGTGGTCCCACCGCCTAGCATTCCTAGGAGATTGAGCACCTAGGCGGTGCCACTGCTGGCCCAACCGATGCCACCGTCAGCCAGAAATTCTGGGTCTGAATGGGCTGATTCATTCAGCCTAATTTGGGTTAGTCAAGAGCCCAATTGCCCCCAGATTAAGTTAATGGGATCACTTCCTATTCCTAACTTAATCTACATGCTAACTATGATATTTAAGACATTAATACTGCAACTTGCTCCGGTGCGTCAATCGCTTCTTCCGACGAGCTTCCGGCGAACTTCCGGTGAACATCCGACGAACCCTCGGTGATGCTTCAACAGACTTCAGGCAAACTCCTCGACTGGTGACGATCCACTTGGCAAGTTCTAACGAGCTTCTTTGGCAAGCTCCTGGACTTCTCGGATTTGTTCCCGTAGAACTTCCAACGATCGTCCGGACTTCCGTCGAACTCTCGAACCTCCAACGTGATCATGGTCTTGACTCTGGTGTAACTCTTGCTTCATATCTTACTTCCATTGTAGTTAATCCTACACACTTATCTCAATATATGGATTATATAACAAATGATAATTGACTTCATCATCAAAATCCGAGATTTAACAAATCCAACCACCTTTGTTAAAGGCCCTACTTTGCATGTTTCACCCCGAAACAAATGCAACTTTTATTGTAAATTTGGGCATGTAACTTATGATTGTCCATTTAAAAAATATAGTCTACACAAATTGATTTAGGTTTCTAAAGGAACTATAAAGAACTCTATGCAAAATTATAAGTTAAGCCGATCGATTTTTGAGGCACCCAAGGTTAAATGGGTACCTAAAAATCATCTTTTTTTGTAGAAACATATATCATCACAAGCTAGGAGCACAAGATAGTACCTTCATAGTGGATGCTCAAGGCATATAACTGGAGATCCATCTCAATTCTCTAATCTCACTAGCAAAGACGAAGGATATGTCACCTCCAGAAACAACAACAAGGGTAAATTCATTGGCAAAGGAACCATAAGTAAAAAATCCACCTTTTCTATTGAAGATGTGTTGTAAGTTGATGGCTTAAAGTATAACCTTTTGAGCATTAGTCAATTGTGTGATAAAGGATACATCATTAGATTTGAATTCAATACTTGTATTATTAAAAAACCATACAAAAGCACATCTATGATTGCTCTAAAATAAAACAATGTATACACTATTGACATTAATGATCTTTATAATGAAATGTATTTTTCGGCTTTGAATGACTAAGCTTGGCTTTGGCATAGGAGGTTAGGTCATGCAAGCATGAAACTAATCTCTCAAATTTCATCTAAAGAACTTGTGAGAGGAATTCCTCATATAAGTTTGTCAAAGACCATATGTGTGATGCATGTCAACTAGGAAAGCAAATAAAAGGTAGTTTCAAATCAAAGAATCAAATAAGCACCTCTAGGTCATTGCAATTAATCGATATGGACTTATTCGGACCAATTTCTATATCAAGCCTAGGAGGTAGCAAATACGTATTTGTTATCGTAGATGATTATAGTAGATACACATTGACTTACTTTTTGGCACACAAAAGTGATTGCTTTAGGCATTTCTCTAAGTTTTGTGAACTTGTTAAAAATGAAAAGGATTTTATAATTTCATCAATTCGAAGTAATCACGGTGGTAAATTTCAAAATCATGATTTTCAAGAATTTTGTGAATCTAATGGATACAACCATAATTTCTCTACTCCAAGAAATCCTTCACAAAATGGAGTAATAGAAAGAAAAAATAGAAACTAACAAGAAATGGCTAGAACCATATTAAATAAACATAGCCTACCCATATATATGTATATTTATATGTATATATGTATATGTATATATATGTATATATATGCATATATATATATATATATATATATATATATATATATATATATATATATATATATATATATATATATATATGTATATATATATATGTATATATATATGTATATATATATATATATATATATATATGTATATATATATATATATATATATATATATATATATATATATATATATATATATATATATATATGTGTGTGTGTGTGTGTGTGTGTGTGTGTGTGTGTGTGTGTGTGTGTGTGTGTGTGTGTGTGTATATATATATATATGTATATGTATATATATATATATATATATATATATATATATATATATATATATATGTATATGTATATATATATATATATATATATATATATATATATATATATATATATATATATATATATATATATATATATATATATATATATATATATATATATATATATATATATATATATATATATATATATATATATATATATATATATATATATATATATATATATATATATATATATATATATGTGTATGCATATATATATATGCAAATATATATATATTGTTAGGATCAAGAGTACTAAGAGGGGGGATGAATTAGTGCAACGGAAAACTTTCGACGATTAAAACTGCATTTGTACGTTAAAATCTGATTCCGTCGTAAAAGTCGTTTCCTGAATATAATAACTTTGAAAGCTTATGTAAATGTATTTGAAGTAAAGTAAGGAAGGCAGTTTGCTATTAAGATAGAAATCAGAATGTAAGCGCAAACTGAAATATGATGTTCGTGTGATAAAACTGATTTCCGTCTTAATGCCGATTCAGAAAATACTTAACTAAGAAACACGTTCGTAAATGAGCAGAAGGCAGTAAAGATAAGATGCTCAAAGTAAATGCAAACCGAGATTTAGAGTGGTTCGGTCAATCTTGACCTACATCCACTTTTGGTTTCCTCCACCAACGAGATCATCGACGTCCACTTGAGGCCTTCCTTCAATAGGCGAAGGCCAACCACCCTTTTGCAGTTTCACTCCTTTTGATGGGCTTAGGAGATAACCCTTACAAACTTTTCTCTCCTCTCTAAAAAGATCAAAACTTGGAAGAAAAGAGGGAGGAGAACTTCTAGACTTTACAACACTTTTGAACTCTAAACTTACAAAGTAAGATCAAGCTTTCGGTGCCCTTTCATGCCGGAAAGGGTGGGGTATATATAGGCCCCAAACTAGTTTGAATTTGGAGCTAAAAAATATCTTTTCCCGGATTTCCGAGGTCCTAGTGGTACCACCTTCTGACTTGGGCAGTACAACCACCTGGCAGCTCGGAGACTGAGCCTATGGGCTGTGCCACCGCCTGACAAGGGCGGTTGCACTACCTGGCAGAGCTTGGAGACCAAGCTCAGGCGGTTCCACTGCCTGTCAGGGGCGGTTGCACCACCCAATCTCACTCGGAGATTGAGCCCTAGCGGTGCCACTGCCTGCTTGGGGCGGTTGCATCGCCCAGTCTCGCTCGGAGACTAAGCCTAGGCGGTGCCACCACTTGATTGGGGCGGTTGCACCGCCCAGCTTTCTTTGGAGACCCTCACCTAGGCGGTGCCACCTCCTAGCAGGAATTCTGGTCCGAATGGGTTGATTCATTCGACTCAATATGGGTCTATCAAGGGTCCAATTGCCCCCAAATTAAGTTAATGGGATCACCTCCCATTCATAACTTAATCTGCATGCTAACTACGACATTTCTTAAGATATTTACTATAACTTGCTTTGGTGCATCAATCGCTTCTTCCGGCGAACTTCCGGCGAACATCCGATGAACCTTCGGCGATGCGCCGATGGACTTCCAGCAAACTCCTGGACTTGCAATGATCCACTTTGCAAGTTCCGATGAGCTTCTTTGGCAAGCTTCTGGACTTCTCGGATTTGTTCCCGTAGAGCCTCCGACGATCATCCGGACTTTTGTCGAACTCTCGAACTCCCAACGTGATCATAGTCTTGACTCCGGTGCAACTCCTGTTAGGAAATCCTTGGGGCGACATCATATACGCAGTGGAAGAACAAGAAAACATAATCCCCGATTCCCAAAGAGATGTCCGTCGTCGTGCGAAGATTGGTACGCAAAAATCCGTGAAACATGAAACTGCGTATAGAGTAGATTGTGTTACCTAGGGAGATCGTATATCCCTGTTTCCTTGTAGATCCTCAAGAGAGAGTGAAGGAGGTCAAGCGTCCTCCTCTCTAGCGGTGATCCACACAGCAGGGTTGCGACGACGCTCCTCAAAACTCCACACCTACTTTGAGGTGGAGATGGAGAGGAGAATAAGAAAAGGCAAACAAAAGCTCTCTAGCCCATGGGGCTCTGAATCCCTCTTATTTATAGAGGTCCCCTGTCAAACCCTAATGGGTCCTCCCCTAATGGGTATTGGATCTGCATCCAATAAGACAAGGGCTCCGTCGGATATCTCATATCCGAACCTCTATTCATCGCAATGCCTACCATATGTGTGTGACCCTCTAGGCCCAATATCGAGCTGGCCGTGAGTCATACCTGTCGAAACCCTTCTAACTTCGGTGAATTATTATCTTTGTAATAATTCACTCGACTCATCGACTACGAACGTACTAGGCCACTACGCCGTAGTCCCCAGACGATATAGGGGAATCCAATCCATTGGACCTGTCTGTCCTCAGTTACCATGTACCTATAGTCCCTCATCCATCTAATATACTAGAGACCGTATATCGAGCATGGTGTTGTCAGACCCACACAATTTCTTCTCGAGTCTCGCTCTAATCGGATTCTCCCGGAGAACTCTTTCTCTCTCAACCTGAATGACCCTGGCAGAGATTTGTCTGAGCAAGAACACATGGGATATTCCTCTCATGACGCCGAGAGTGGATGATCCTCTATCGACACTCAATAGCCCTCGTAAGGTCGACTACCACTCCCAATGACTAGTTGTACTAGATCTGGGACAACCAAACCTATAAGTCTGGTATCAAAGAGTAGAGCACTCATACAGGACATCCTTAGTGTCTCAAGTCTAAGGACCAGATACACCACTAGGACTACGGAATCGCTGTCTGACAATAAGGCATCATCAACCATCCAGCATTCCGTAAACGGATCAATCAATGAACTTATTCTCCAATGAGCACCTGTACTGTATCCCTAGTGTCCCTACATAGGCAGCTATGAGACCAGCTGCATCCATCATATGGACGGGTATACAGCACACCAGTCTATCCGGTTATCATGATATCCCTCTCGAGTAACCTATGACCGGGATTATTTAGGATATGTGTTTAAAGGTGAATTGATCTCACTATCGTGATCTCATCACGATCCGATTCCCATTGCCCAAATCCAAGGACATCACAATATATGTATGCATTTATTCAATAGTTATAAAGTGATATATGCCAAAATATAATAAGCAAAAAGATTCTATATTAAGTCACACGTGCCATCACTCACGTGATTGGCTTGCTGGGCACCTATGACTAGTAATCTCCCACTTGACCTAAAGCCAATCACCTATGTGTCTGATCCCCATCAGACCCCTGTGATGCTCAAAACAAATCTAAGACAACGGCTTTGTTAGTGGATCTGCAATGTTATCTTCGGATGGAACTCTTTCCACTACTACATCTCCTCGGGTCACGATCTCTCTGATAAGGTGGAACCTCCTCAGAACATACTTAGATTTTTGATGAGACCTAGGTTCCTTTGCTTGAGCAATCGCCCCATTGTTGTCGCAATATAGGGAGATCGGCTCTTCGCTACCCGACACGACTCCCAAATCTGTGATGAACTTCTTCACCCAAACTCCCTCCTTTGCTGCATCCGATGCAGCAATATACTCTGCCTCTGTGGTCGAGTCAGTAGTGGTACCTTGTTTGGAACTCTTCCAGCACACTGCTCCTCCATTCAAGGTGTACACATACCCTGAATTTGACTTGCTATCATCGACATCAGATTGAAAACTTGAGTCAGTGTAGCCTTCAACCTTATGGCTATTACCTTCATATACTAGTAAAAGATCCTTAGTCCTTCTCAAGTACTTAAGGATACACTTCACTGCTTTCCAGTGCTCCAAGCCTAGATCCGCCTGATACCTGCTCGTGACACTCAGAGCATGCGCTATATCAAGCCTAGTACATAGCATGGCATACATGATAGACCCTATTGCTGAGGCATAAGGTATAATATCCATGTTCGCCCTTTCTTCTGGAGTCTTTGGGGACATACTCGTAGAAAGCGATATCCCATGTCTCATTGGTATGAGACCTCTCTTGGAATTTTTCATGCCAAACCTTTTGATAATGGTTTCTATGTACCTGGACTGGGATAAGCTAAGCATCCTCTTGGATCTATCTCTATAGATTCTAATCCATAAAATATAGGATGCTTCCCCTAAGTCCTTCAAGGAGAAGTGTCTAGATAACCAAGCCTTTACTGTGGATAGCATTCCTACGTCATTCCCAATGATCAGGATGTCATCCACATACAACACCAAAAAGGTGATAGCGCTCCCACTTACCTTTCTATATATACAAGGCTTATCT
Organism: Musa schizocarpa; assembly: GCA_900464855.2. Classification (NCBI taxonomy): domain Eukaryota; kingdom Viridiplantae; phylum Streptophyta; class Magnoliopsida; order Zingiberales; family Musaceae; genus Musa; species Musa schizocarpa. Next base: position 21,687,555 of record LS990915.1, read on the forward strand.
TCGTTCTTAACGAAGTCATAAGATCTGATTGCCTCATCAAATCTTATGTTCCAACTTCGGGAAGCTTACTTTAATCCATAAATGGATCTAAGCAACCTACACACTTTATCTGGACAGTTCTTGGACACGTATCCCTCAGGTTATATCATATACACCTCCTCCTCGAGGTTCTCATTGAGGAATACGGTTTTCACATCCATCTGCCAGATCTCATAATCATAGTGTGCTGCAATAGCCAATAGAATTCTGATGGATTTTAGCATTGCTACGGGTGAAAAGGTTTCGTCATAGTCAACACCTTGCCTTTGACGATACCCCTTAGCCACTAGCCTTGCTTTATAGGTCTCTACCTTTCCATCTACTCTGATCTTTTTCTTAAAGATCCACTTGCAACCGATGGGTACAATACCTTCGGACGCATCAATTAGGTTCCAAACCTTATTGGAGTATATAGAATCCAACCACCCTTTTACAGTTTCATGGAGTCTATACTCGTAATAGCCTCCTCGTAGGTTTGAGGATCAATATCCTCTGCATCCTCTCCTCTAATATGTCCCACATATCTCTCAGGAGGATGAGATACTCTATCATATCTGCGTAAAGTTGAAACTTGTGTATTAGGTACCAGAACAGACTCGGGCTGTAGAGTGGTGCTTGAGCTTGGTTCTCCAACCTCGCTCAATTCTATCATTCTCCCACTATCTCCGCCAAGAATGTGTTCCTTCTCAAAGAACACTGCTCTCTTAGCTACAAAGACCTTTTGGTCCTCGAGATGATAGAAATAATACCCACAAGTTTCCTTGGGGTATCCCACAAATTTGCATCGCTCTGTCCTTGATTCTAACTTATCGGGGTTGTGTCTTTTAACATGTGCAGGGCAGCCCCAAATCTTAACAACCTTAAGATCAGGCTTCTTCCCTTTCCATATCTCATATGGTGTAGACACTACTGACTTAGTTGGAACTCTGTTCAGAAGGTAAGCTACGGTTTCTAGGACATATCCCCAGAATGAGATGGGTAGGTCAGCGAAACTCATCATGGACCATACCATATCTAATAATGTACGATTTCTCCTTTCAAAGACACCATTGAGTTGAGGTGTATAAGGAAGTGTCCATTGGGATAATATCACATGGTCCTTGAGGAACTAAGTGAACTCTGTACTTAAGTACTCACCTCCTGGATCTAATCGAAGAGTTTTGATACTCTTTCCAGTCTGGTTCTCCACCTCATTCTTATACTCTTTGAATTTCTCAAAGGCCTCGGACTTGTACTTCATTAAGTACACATATCCATACCTTGAGAAATCATCAATAAATGTAATGAAGTAGGAGTAACCTCCAATGGCATGAGTTGACATGGGTCCACATACATCACTATGTATGAGTTCCAACAACTCAGTGGCTCTCTCTCTAGTTCCACTAAATGGAGAGTTGGTCAGTTTTCCACGAATGCAAGGCTCACAAGTTGCATATGACACATAGTCGAATGGATCTAGATATCCATCATTTAACAACTTTTGAATCTTTCTTTCATGGATGTGACCTAGCCTACAATGCCACAGGTATGCACTATTCAACTCATCTCGTTTCCTTTTGGACACATTTACATTCATGATATGTGGAGTGGTGTCTAATATAAATAAACCATTATGCAATGTTCCTTTCATGATGATCTTATCATCTAATAATATCAAACAACCATTGTTCTCAAAAATAAATTTATATCCACTAACTGTTAAACATGAAATGGAGATAATGTTTTTGATAATAGAAGGAACAAAATAACATGCATCTAATGCAATAAAAGCTCCACTAGGCAAATGTAGGGCGACCTTGCCAACAGCGACTACAGTAACTTTTGCTCCATTACCCATCTTGAGGTCCATCTCGCCTCTCTCTAGTCTCCTAGGCCTTGCCAGAACCTGCAACGAATTACATATATGATAAGCACTACCGGTATCCAATACCCATATGTTTTCATAAGAGTCTGACAAATGAAAACTGATCATGAATGTACCTGAAGCTTCATCAAGCTTTTGTTTCGCCCTTTCTGCAAGGTACTCTTTGCAGTTTCTCTTCCAGTGCCCATCTTTACCACAGTGGAAGCACTGGCCTTTGTCCTTTGCTGGGTCTTTCTTAGTAACCTTTGCTTTACCTGGTTTGACCTTGCCCTTTCCCTTCTTAAGGGACCTTTCTGCTTTCCTTTTTCTTTTGGTCTCACCAGTGTAGAGAACTGGCTTCTCTTTCTTGATAGTACTCTCTGCCTCCCTCAACATATTGAGAAGCTCTAGGAGAGTCACTTCAAGCTTGTACATATTAAAATTCATTATGAACTGTGAAAAGGAATCTGGTAGGGACTGAAGCACAATGTCCACACACAAGTTATCCTCTAGGACCATTCCTAGACCTGTGAGTTTCTCTATCCACTCAATCATCTTTAGGACATGGTTCTGAACCAATGTCCCCTCAATCATCCTAGCGCGGAAGAGGCTCTTAGATATCTCATATCGTTGAGTCCTTCCCTGTTCCACAAACAATTTGCGGACATATAGGAGAATGGATCTGGCATCCATCTTTTTATGTTGTCTCTGTAACTCAGGAGTCATAGAGCCCAACATATAGCACTGAGCAAGAGTGGAGTCATCAATGTACTTCACGTAGCGAGCGATCTCATCCTCGTTTGCCCCTTCTTCGGGCGTAGGCATCACTGTATCAAGGACGTACACGATTTTCTCCGCTGTGAGAACAATTCTCAAGTTACGGAGCCAATCCGTATAATTTGGACCAGTGAGGCGGTTGACATCAAGTATGCCACGTAAGGGATTTGAAAGCGACATTTTCTGAAAATAAAGATGCAGCAGAAATGAATAACATGCAGATTTTGCAAGAAATAAACTATCAAGATATGGACTTCTATCTTAATATACTCCCACTATTTTACTAACGAGTCATGCGACACCCTCAGCACGTGAAACGGAAGTCTCCGGTAGACTTCTAGTGGGGATCAAGATCCAATCAGCGTCTTAGTGTAACCTCGAGGGACTCGACCAATCAACCTACACCGGGAATCGGTTCCTACTTATAACGATAGAAGGCCACGTGGGTCAATCTAATTGCCTCACGTTTACCGACTTAATATTATCGAGAGATGTTTCTATGATTTGGTCTCCTAATATGACATGTCACACACATACATATTTATTATATATCTACATCGCATGCAAATATATATACATATCTAGTATGTGTATAAGCAATTACACCAGATGATCATGGACCACAACCTAATATGATTGGGCCCGAGCCAGTAGGCCTAATCACTCACATCAAGATCTATGTGTGCAACGGTGCATCTCCATGCCTTGTGATCATCCATTTCGTCCTTGTCGGTTCCGTCGACATCTTGATGCATCTTCATGCATCACGATCGTCCGTCTCGTGGGTCCCGCTATCGCATCCACGCTCCCGCTGTGCCTCCTCATATGATTACAACTTAATCATAGGCACGTAGGCCCGACAATAAACGAGAAATATAATGGAGGTTCGTAGACCTCAATAATAATAATCACAGGTACACACATCACACGGTCCATGATCATTCGTCCACACATCATAATGTAGGACTACTAGATAATAATAATAATAAAATAATAATCAACTAAACCTTTTAATTAATTAATATTTTCCGAAATCAAGGACATTATAGGGAATTTTTGAATTCATAGGGGTATTTTCGTAATTTAGACAAAAGACAGAAATTGGAATTTTCAAATTTCTAGGGGCAAAACTATCTTTTACCCAGAAAACCCTAATGTCCTTTCCCCTTTTCGTTGCTGCCGCCACAGCCACCCTGCCGGCGATGGCCTATGCAGCGGGGCGAGGGCACTGCCCTCGCTTGCAGGCGGCACGCCCGTTGGCAGTGCTGCCGCTGCGGGTGGGCGCCCCTTTCGGGCGCCGCCGCCTCCGCAGGCGGTGCTGTCCCGCCGGGCAACCGCCCCTTCGGGGGGGTTTCGCCCGCGGGAGCAGCGGCGGCGGGCGCCGCTGCCCTGTGGCGCCTCTGCCCGTGGGCTGCCTGCCTACAACTGCGCTGCACACACGTAGATCGAGGGCAGCAACTGTTGCTGCCCTTCCTTGTTTTTGCGTCAACAATTTTAACGTCAAAATTCTTCCTAAACACAACACACGCAGTTCAAAACCAATCATTCGCACGAGCAACCTGGCTCTGAAACCACTATTGGGAAATTCTTGGGGCGACATCATATGCATAGCGGAAGAACAAGAAAAACAAAATCCCCGATTCCCAAAGAGATGTTCGTCGTCGTGCGAAGATTGGTACGCAAAAATCCGCGAAACATGAAACTACGTATAGAGTAGATTGTGTTACCTAGGGAGATCGTATATCCCTGTTTCCTTGCAGATCCTTAAGAGAGGGTGAAGGAGGTCAAGCGTCCTCCTCTCTAGCGGTGATCCACATAGCAGGGTTGCGACGACACTCTTCAAAACTCCAGACCTACTCTGAGGTGGAGATAGAGAGAAGAATAGGAAAAGGCAAATAAAAGCTCTCTAGCTCATGGGGCTCTGAATCCCTCTTATTTATAGAGGTCCCCTGTCAATGGATCCTCCCCTAGTGGGTATTGGATCTGCATCCAATAAGACAAGGGCTCCGTCGGATATCTTATATCCGAACCTCTATTCATCGCAATGCCTACCATATGTGTGTGACTCTCTAGGCCCAATATCGAGCTGGCCGTGAGTCATACCTATCAGAACTCCTTCTAACTCAGTGAATTATTATCTCTGTAATAATTCACTCGACTCATCGACTACGAACGTACTAGGCCACTACGCCGTAGTCCCCAGACGATACAGGGGAATCCAATCCATTGGACCTGTCTGTCCTCAATTACCGTGTACCTATAGTCCCTCATCCATCTAATATACCAGAGACCGTATATCGAGCATGGTGTTGTCAGAGCCACACGATTTCTTCTCGAGTCTCACTCTAATCGGATTCTCCCGAAGAACTCTTTCTCTCTCAACCTGAATGACCCTGGCCAGGGATTTGTTTGAGCAAGAACACATGGGATATTCCTCTCATGACACCGAGAGTGGATGATCCTCTATCACACTCAATAGCCCTCGTAAGGTCGACTACCACTCCCAATGACCAGCTGTACTAGATCTGGGACAACCAAACCTATAAGTCTGGTATCAAAGAGTGGAGCACTCATATAGGACATCCTTGGTGTCTCAAGTCTAAGGACCAGATACACCACTAGGACTACGGAATCGTTGTCTGACAATAAGGCATCATCAACCATCCAGCATTCCGTAAGCGAATCAATCAATGAACTCATTCTCCAATGAGCACCTGTATTGTATCCCTAGTGTCCCTACACAAGCAGCTATGAGACCAGCTGAATCTATCATATGGACGGGTATACAGCACACCAGTCTGTCCGGTTATCACGATATCCCTCTCGAGTAACCTATGACCGGGATTATTTAGGATATGTGTTTAAAGGTGAATCGATCTCACTATCATGATCTCATCACGATCCGATTCTCATTGCACAAATCCAAGGACATCACAATATATGTATGCATTTATGCAATAGTTTTAAAGTGATATATGCCAAAATATAATAAGCAAAAAGATTCTATATTAAGTCACACGTGTCATCACTCACTTGATTGGCTTGCTGGGCACCTATGACTAGCAACTCCTGCTGCATGTCTTTCTTCCATCGTAGTTAATCCTGCACACTTATCTCAACATATGGATTAGATAACAAATGGCAATTGACTTCATTTTCAAAATCCGAGATTTAACAATCTCTCCCTTTTTTATGATGACAATAAATTGATAACGGAGTTAACTTTAACTCTCCCTATCTATATGCCATACTTGAGATAAGTCATTCTTGAATTCAAAGCCTTTAAATTCAAAAGACATATTGATAAGTTAAAATCATTTAACCTTATCAATACTCACATCATGATTCCTATCATGATGTATCTCTCTGAAAATAATGTCAAGGCTTGATATCCATTTTCAAATTTCAAATGTGAATGATGGTAATGGTAGCAATTCATCATATGGTAAGATATCAACATGTAAAATTTCGAAGTAAGATTTTGATATCTTAACATGATGCACACATTTCAAGTGTTTTAGTAATCATAGCATTTTATCACATGGTAAGATATCAATACGTAAAATTACGATGCAAGTTCTTGATATCTTAACATGATGCAAAAATGGCATAATGCAAATATGGCAATCATAGTTATCATCAATTCATATATTTTCGATGATGCAAGCATGGCATAATCATTGCATCAATACTCATAGCATCAATTCATATATCTCTCTTCCTTTGTCATCAACAAACAGGAGAATAATATAAGCAGATTTTAAGCATAAGTACGATAATTATTCATGCCATAACTAGGTTCATGTCATTTTCCAACAGTGAGTGATAGAATACCAATTATGCAAACATCTCAAGGAAAACATGACATGGAGATAGCTTTTAATACTTCTTCCTTTTTATTTGTTATTATCTTTTTGTATGAAGGAGGAAGACTATTTGTGATACTAGCTATTTGTGAGTTTATTTTGAATGAAGTTAAAATCGATGAGAGATTAAATCATACTTCATTTTTACAAGGATCAAGATATGTATGTGAAATAAATCCTTGCAAGTAAAAACACTAACATCCATATTTCAAGAATGAATTTACAAGTAGGAATCATTTTATCAAATCCATTTCTCAAAAAAAATATTTTTCACATGATAAGTGTTTGAGAGATGTTTTTGCTAGTTGATTCCATATGTCAAAAATCAATGATAAGAATCAAACTCGATATGACATATGCTTATTAAGTTCTGAAGAGGATAATGTATCGAGAAAATCAAATTGTTATGATACCACTAGTTAAGAGAATCCGAAAATGAAATTAACACTTCCATGCATTCGGACAAGACTATACTATAGATTTTCAAATACAATCATGAAGACAAAACATGCTCATTGTTATGGAAATTTTTGTATCTAAAACACATAATTTCCAACATGTAATTTTAGGCGTGTAATGACAATCAAGTGATTTGATCATTTAATCAATAAAGTTCGAAAAATAATTTTAACAAGTTTATGCATTCGGACACATTAACATTCCTAATTCTCTTCTAATGAAATCAAATTGTTCTTCGCTTAGAGGCTTTGTAAAAATATCAGCTAATTGATGCTTAGTATCAATGAACTCTATGATTACATCATGATTAGTGACATGATCTCATATGAAGTGATGTCTAATATCAATATGTTTTGTTCTTGAGTGTTGAATGAGATTCTTTTTAAGATGGACTTTATAATCTTCTATGGTGTTTTTCATCCACACAACTTGTGCACAACATGCACTAACTGCAATATACTCAGCTTTGGTTGTTGATAGTTCAACCGAGTTTTGTTTCTTAGATGACCAGGAAACAAGAGAATGTCCCAAAAATTGACATGATCCTGATGTGCTTTTTCTATCTAATCTACACCCAGCAAAATCCGCATCAGCATACGTAATTAACTCAAAATTCTCGGATTTTGGATACCATAATCCTAGATTTGTGGTAGATTTAAGATATCTAAGTATATTTTTAACCACTTTAAGATGAGATATCTTAGGGTTCAATTGAAACCTAGCACAAAGTATTACACTGAACATGATATCTGGTCTAGTTGCAGTGAGGTAAAGTAAACTTCCTATCATACCCTTATAAGTTTTTTGATCGAAGCTTTCTCCACTTTCATCAACCTCTAACTTAGTAGAGTTGCTCACAGGAGTGTTAATAGCTTTTGAGCTATTCATATTAAATCTTTTTAGCAGATCTAAGGTATATTTAGTTTGACTAATAAATATGTCATTGCTTAGTTGCTTAATTTGTAAGCCTAAGAAAAAGGTTGATTCTCCCATCAAACTCATTTCAAATTTGAGACTCATGGTTTCAGCAAAAGATTCATAAAGAGATTCATTCGTAGAACCGAAGATAATATCATCAACATAAATCTGAACAATAAGAAAATTTGTTTTAAAATTTTTGATAAACAATGTAGTATCGACCTTGCCTTTTGTGAAATTGTTTAAATAAGAAAAGTACTAAGTCTATCATACTAAGCCCTTAGGGCTTGTTTTAAACCATAGAGAGCTTTAGTTAATTTAAATACATAATTAGGGAAGCTATTATTTTCAAATTCGTAAGGTTATTCAATATAAACTTCTTTAGAAATAAAGCCATTAAGAAAAGCACTTTTAACATCCATTTGAAATAACTTAAAATTATTATTACTAGCATAGGCAAGGAGCATCCTTATGGCTTCTAATCTAGCCACAAGAGCGAAGGTTTCTTCGTAATCGATACCTTCTTCTTGGTTGAAATATTTGGCCACTAATCTAGCCTTGTTTCTAACTACGATACCAGATTCATCTTGCTTGTTTTTAAAGACCCATTTAGTATCAATAACTAAATGGTCATTTGGCCTAGGAACAAGCTTCCACACCTCATTTCTCTCAAATTGATTTAACTCATCTTTCATTGCGATAATCCATGAATCATCTTTCATGGCTTCGTCAATACATTTAGGTTCAATTTGGGAGAGAAATGCAACGTTGGCATAAAAATTTTTAAGAGAAGAACGTATTTGAACCCCCTTAGATGTGTCTCCTAGGATTAGCTCCTTAGGATGAGCATCTACATACTTCTAATACTTGGGCAAGGATATTTTGGAAGTGGATGCATCCAAGTTGCTAGTTGAAGAAGGGGTTTCATTTAAATTCAAAGAATCGAAATTAACATCATCATCAAAATCATTTTTCTTGATTTCGGAAATCTCATTGAAAATAATATGAATGGATTCTTCTATAATTAAAGTTCTTTTTATTAAAGATACGAAAAGCTTTAGAAACCGAAGAATAACCAAGAAAAAATTCTTCATCGGATTTAGCATCAAATTTTCCTAAGGCATCTTTTTCATTCAAGATAAAACACTTACACCCAAAAACTTTAAAATATGAAATATTGGGTTTTTTTTTATTCCATAACTCATAGGGAGTTTAGGTGAGTAAGGGTCTTACTAGAACTCTATTCAAAATAGAGCATGTAGTGTTTACGGCTTCGGCCCAAAAGTATTTGGGTAGGCTATGTTTATTCAACATGGTTCTTGCCATTTCTTGTAAATTTCTATTCTTTCTTTCTACTACTCTATTTTGTTAAGGATTTCTCGGAGTAGAGAAGTTACGGTTGTATCCATTAGATTCACAAAATTCTTAGAAATCACAGTTTTGAAATTCACCACCGTGATCACTTCGAATTGATGAAATCATAAAATCCTTTTCATTTTGAACAAGTTTACAAAACTTGGTGAAATATCTAAAGCATTCATTTTTGTGTTTCAATAAATAAGTCCATGTGTATCTATTATAGTCAACTACAATGACGAAGGCGTATTTGCTACCTCCTAGGCTTGATATAAAGATTGGTCCGAAGAAGTCCATATGGATTAATTGTAAGGGCCTAGAGGTGCTTATTTGATTCTTAGATTTGAAACTACCCTTAATTTGTTTTCCTAATTGACAAGCATCACACACATTATCTTTGATGAACTTGATATGAGGAATTCCTCGTATAAGTTCTTTGGATGATATTAGAGTGATTAGTTTCATACTAGCATGACCTAATCTCCTATGCCAAAGCCAAGCATCCTCATTCAAAATCGAGAAACACATTTCATTGCAAAGATCATTGATGTCAATGGCGTATACGTTATTCTATTTTAATGCAATCATAGATGTGTTTTTGTGTGGTTTTTCAATGATGCAAGCATTAGATTCGAATTTGATGATATATCCTTTATCACATAATTGACTAATGCTCAAGAGATTATGTTTTAAACCATCAACTAACAAAACATCTTCAATAAAAAAGTTGGATTTATTACCTATGGTTCCTTTACCAATGATTTTACTCTTGTTGTTGTCTCCGAATGTGACATAGCCTTCGTCTATGCTAGTGAGCTTAGATAATTGAGATGGATCTCCGGTCATATGCCTTGAGTATCCACTATCAAGGTACCATCTCTTGCTCCTAGCTTGTAATGGTGTATGTCTCTACAAGAAAGGATAATTTTTAGGTACCCATTTGCTTTTGGGTGCCTCAAAAACTGATCTACATTGTTTATCATGTTACATAGAGTTTATCATGGTTCCTTTAGGAACCCAAATTAATTTGTTCGAACTAATTTTCTTGAATGAACACTGATGCATTTTATGTTCATATTTGCAACAAAAGTTGCATTTGCTTTGGTGTCGAACATGTAAGATGGGGCATTTTATTAATATGGTTGGATTTTGGTGAGGACTTCTCACAAATCTGATTCCACTTCTTTTGGGAATGTGACCTTTGTTTGCAAGGATCATGTTCAAAGACTTGCTACCAACCTCGAATTTCTTCAATGTGTCCTTAAGTATCAAGTTTTCCTTTCGGAGAGTTTCTAGATCATGGCATTTTTCATATTGAGCTAAACTATCATGATATTCAGTTTTTAATTTATCAAAATTGCTAACAAGACTATCATGCTTATTTTTCAGTAATTTATATTTTCTACTAATTATTTTACATTCATCAAATAAGTCATGGAAGGCATTTAATAATTCATCAAATGATAAATCTGCATCAATTAAACTTGCTCAGTGTTGGATTCCTCTTCTTCAGACACGCTCGAGTCATCCCACGTTGCTTTGAGCGCCTTCTTCTTTGATGTTCTCTTCTTGGCTTGGGGACAATCACTTTTATAGTATCCCGACTTTTTGCACTTGTAGCAAATAACTTGGTCCTTTTTGGGTTCAAGTTTATTTTTTGTGTCACTTTTAAACTTGTTTCTCTTAATGAATTTTTTGAATTTCCTTGTTAGAAGTGTCAAATCATCGTGACAGTCCTCATCACTTGATTTTTCTCTCAAGTGGTCATCTAAAGTTCTAAGTGTCATATCCTTCCTATTCTTTGGAAGGATGTCTTCTTGCTCTTCATGAGCCTTGCAAATCATTTCATAGGTCATTAATGACCCGATTAGTTCTTCAAGAGGGAAGTTGTTTAAATCATTAGCCTCTTGAATAGTAGTGACTTTAGGGTCTCAACTCTTAGGAAGGGATCTTAGAATCTTATTTACGAGCTCAAAATTCGAAAAACTTTTGCCGAGTCCTTTTAGACCATTGATGACATCCGTGAAACGGGTGTACATGTCACCAATAGTCTCGCTCAGTTTTATTTGGAAAAGTTCGAAAGAATGTATCAAAAGATTGATTTTTGACTCTTTCACTCTACTTGTATCTTCATGAGTCACTTCGAGTGTATGCCAAATATCAAACGCGGTTTCACAAACCGAAATACGATTAAACTGATTTTTATCAAGTGCACAAAATAAGACATTCATAGCCTTTGCATTAAGAGCGAAAGTCTTCTTCTCTAATTCATTCCAATCGATTATTGGAAGAGAATACTTCGAAAATCTATTTTCGATAAGATTCTAAAGTTTAAAATCCATTGAAATAAGGAAGATCCTCATTCGGGTCTTCCAATAGGTGTAGTCCGTCCCATTGAACATGGGTGGACGTGTAATAGAGTGGCCATCTTGGTTTCCGGCGTATGCCATCTCTCTTGGGTTTTAATCCATTTGAGAGTTAACCCTGCTCTGATACCAATTGTTAGGATCAAGAACACTAAGAGGGGGGGGGGGGGGTGAATTAGTGAAGCGGAAAACTTTCGATGATTAAAAGTGTGTTCGTACGTTGAAATCCGATTCCGACGTAAAAGTTATTTCATGCAAATAATAACTTTGAAAGCTTACGGAAACATATTTGAAGTAAAGTAAGGAAGGCAGTTTGTAGTTAAGATAGAAATCAGAATGTAAGTGCAAACTGAAATATGATGTTTGTACGATAAAATCGATTTCTGTCTTAATACCAATTCAGAAAATACTTAACTAAGAAACACGTTCATAAATGAGTAGAAGGCAGTAAGCTACTGAGGAGGTTTGCAGTAAAGATAAGATGCTCAAAGTAAATGCAAACCGAGATTTACAGTGGTTCGGTCAATCTTGACCTACATCCACTTTTGGCTTCCTCCACCAATGAGGACATTGACGTCCACTAGAGGCCTTCCTTCAATAGGTGAAGGCCAAACACCCTTTTACAGTTTCACTCCTTTTGACGGGCTTAGGAGACAACCCTTACAAACTTTTCTCTCCTCTCTTGAAAGATCAAAACTTGGAAGAAAAGAGGGAGGAGAACTTCTAGACTTTACAACACTTTTGAGCTCTAAAATCACAGAGTAAGATCAAGCTTTCGGTGTCCTTTCATGCAGGAAAGGGTGAGGAATATATAGGCTCCAAACTAGTTTGAATTTGAAGCTCAAATATGTCTTTTCCCAAATTTCCGGGATCCTGGCGATACCACCTCCTGACTGGGGCGGTACAACCGCCTGGCAGCTCGAAGACTGAGCCTCTGGGCGGTGCCACCGCCTGACACGGGCGGTTGCACCGCTTGGCAGAGCTCTTAGACCGAGCTCAGGCGGTTCCACCGCTTGTCGGGGGTGGTTGCACCGCCCAGTCTCGCTCGGAGACTGAGCCCAGGCGGTGCCACCGCTTACTTGGGGCGGTTGCACCGTCCAGTCTCGCTTGGAGATTGAGCCCAGGCGATGCCACTGCCTAACTGGGGCGATTGCACCGCCCAGCTTTCCTAGGAGACCCTCACCTGGGTGGTGCCACCGCCGACCCTAGCGGTGCCACCACCTTTATACCTCTTTTTTAGACCTAGACCTCTGTTTTCCCTTTAGAAGAACTTTCTAAATACTAGGAAGAAAGAACTCTACTCTCTTCAAGAGAGATTACAATTTTTACTCAAGGATTCTTTCCCCATTTTTAACTCACTTTCTTGCTTTACCAAACAGGAAAGAGTGGGGTATTTATAGGCCCCAAATGTATTCAAATTTGGAGCCCAAAATTCAAATCCTCGAGATTTTGGGGTACGGGTGGTACCACAGCCCAATCTAGCGGAACCATCGCCCAATCTGGTGGTATCACCGCTTGACAGCTTTGGAGATCGGATTTTTTGAGTTTTCCAACTCACAGGTAGTTCCACCGCCAATTCTGGCAGTGCCATCGCACGACCCAATTTTTTTGTCATTGAGTGGGCCTCTCGATGAGCCCAAATCGGTCCCAATTAAGGCCCACTTAGCCCCTTATTGAGTTAATATTGTTGAATCTCGTATTTTGATGATGAAACTACTTGATATATGTTTATGATTTAATCTGCGTTTTGAGTGACGCAGGGTGCTTCGATCAGGATGAGACAATTAAAGCAGGAACATCACGTTGTGCCGAAGGAACATGTCAGAAGATTGGACGTCGGGCCGGTGGATCGGTCGACGTATCGACAGAAGGCTTCGGGCCGTGGACTCGGGCATCGGGCCAAGAAGAGCGGGTATTGTGCCAAGGATATCGGAGTTGCAGAGTCAACTGGCCGATTGGGCAATAGGCTGCAGGAAAGGACGATGCGCCGAAGAATCGGACGAAGCGTCGAGGGACCAATGACATGCTAGACAACTTGGTTAATTGCTTTGGATTAATTGACTCGATCGAAGTTTTTGTTTTGTTGTGCAGGATTAACTACGATGAAAGTTAGACAAGCAGCAGGAGTTACGCCGGAGTCAAGATCATGATCACGTTGGGAGTTCGAGAGTTCGACGGAAGTTCGGACGGTCGTCGGAGGTTCTGCGAGAACAGATCCGAGAAGTCCAGAAGCTTGCCAAGTGAAGCTCATCGGAACTCGCCAAGAGGATCGTCGCAAAGTCCAGGAGTTTGCCGGATGTCCGCAGAAGAATCACCGAGGGTTCATCGGATGATCGACGGAAGTTCACCGGAAACTCGCCGAAAGAAGCGATTGACGCATCGGAGCAAAGCTGCAGAAGTTGTCTTAGATTTAATCGAAGTTAGCACGTTGATTAAGCTTGAAAATGGGAGGTGATCCCATTAGCTTAATCTTGGGGCAATTGGGCCCCTGAAAAGATTGAAAAGTGGGCGAATGGAGCTAACCATTCGGACCTTGATTGCACTAGGCGGTGCAAACCCCCAGGCCAGAGGTGCAACCGCCGGGCTGTGTCTCCCAGGCGAGACTGGGCGGTGCAACCGCCCCAGCCAGAGGTGCAACCGCCCGGAGCTTAGTCTTCTAGCTAGATCGAAGCGGTTTAACCTCCCCCAGAGAGGTAGCACCGCCGAGCTCGGTCATCGAAGCTCAGTAGAGAGGTGCAACCGCCTCGGTCCGAGGTGGCACCACTTGGGCTCGATCTTGAAAGCGACTCAGGCGGTGCAACCGCCCCGACGAAGGGTGCAACCGCCTGGGCTCGATCTCCGAAGCTCACGCAAAGCGGTGCAACCTCTCCAAATCAAGAGGTGCAACCGCCTGATCCGAGAATTCCGGATTTGATCGTTTTGAGCTCCAAATTTGAACTGGGTTGGGGCCTATAAATACCCCACCCATTCAGCACTGAAAAGACACAGATCCACACCGAATTCTTGATCTTTTCAGTGATTCTAAGAGCTCAAATTTGTGTAAAGTCCAAAAGTTCTCCTCTTTCTGTTCTTCAAGTCTTGAGTTGTAAAGAGAGGAGAGAAAGGATCTGTAAGGGTTGTCTCCTGAGCCCGTCAAAAGGAGAGAAACTGTAAAAGGGTAGTTAGCCTTCGCCCATTGAAGGAAGGCAGCTAGTTGACGTCGGTGACCTCGTCGGAGGAGGAAGCCAAAAGTGGAGTAGGTCAAGACTGACCGAACCACTCTAAATCTCTGGTTTGCTTTTACTTTGAGCACTTTATCATTACTGCAAACCTCCTACATTGCTACTGCCCTATGCGCATTTACGAACAAGTCTCTAAGTTCTGATCTTTCCGAATCTGCATTCAGACGTAAATCGGTGTTTTCGTACGATCTTTACACTGCAGTTTACGCTTACGTTTTGATTCCATTTATAATTGCAAATTGCTTTCTGCGTATTCATAAAATGCTTTTCAAAGTTCAAACTGCGTTTAGACGTAAAACTACGTTTAGACGCAAAACTGCGTTTAGACGTAAAACTACGTTTAGACGTAAAACTTCGTTTAGACGCAAAACTGTGTTTAGACGTAAAACTGCATTTAGCCGTAAAACTGCGTTTAGACGCAAAACTGCGTTTAGACGTAAAATTGCACTTAGACGTAAAACTGCACTTAGACGTAAAACTACGTTTAGACGCAAACTGCGCTCAAACGCAAACTGCGCTCAAACGCAAACTGCGCTCAGACGCAAACTGCGCTCAAACGCAAACTGCGCTTAGACGCAAACTGCAATTAAACGCTAACTGTGTTTAGACGCAAACTGCGCTTAGACGCAAACTGTGTTTAGACGCAAACTGTGTTTAGACGCAATCTGCGCTTAGACGCAAACTGCGCTTAAATGCAAACTGCGCTTAGACACAATCTGCATTTAGACGAAAACTGCATTTAGACACAAACTGCGTAAACTACAAACTGTGAATCGGCATTTACATCGAAATCGTTTTTATCGGACGAACGCGGCATTTGTTTTTAAATCGCTGAAAGTTTTCCGCTGCACTAATTCCTCCCCCCCCCCCTCTTAGTGCTCTCGATCCTAACAATTGGTATCAGAGCGGGGTATTTCTCATTTCGGATTTACACCCGAGAGAAATGGCTCTTCAAGAGGGCTTTTCGGTCTTTCGTCCACCGTTCTTTAACGGATAGGACTACACCTATTGGAAAACTCGAATGAGAGTTTTCTTGATCTCTCTAAATCTGGATTTATGGAATATCGTTGAAAACGGTTTTCAACTTCCCTCTAAACCGATGAACGAATGGTCGGATTTAGAGAAGAAGTATTTTTCTTTAAACGCAAAGGCTATGAATGCCTTATTTTGCGCTTTGGACAAAAATGAGTTCAATCGGGTTTCTTTGTGCGAAACGGCTTTCGATATCTGGCGCACTCTTGAAATCACGCACGAGGGAACTAGTAGAGTCAAAGACTCGAAAGTTAATATTTTACTGCATGATTTCGAGCTTTTTCATATGAAACCATGCGAAACCGTTGTTGACATGTACACCCGTTTTATGGATGTCGTCAATGGTTTAAAATCGCTTGGTAAAAGATTTTCGGATTTTGAACTCGTTAACAAAGTTTTGCGCTCACTTTCTAAAACTTGGGATTCAAAAGTAACTGCTATTCAAGAATCGAAAAACTTGAACCAATTTCCACTTGAAGAACTAATTGGTTCATTGATGACATATGAAATGGTGCACAATGCACATGATGAACATGTTGAACACAATCACCTTCCAAAGAACAGGAAGGATTTGGAACTCTGGACAAATGAATGCCACTTGAGCGATGACTCAAGTGATGAGGACAATGATGAACAAAACAACCTTCCAAAGAACAGAAGGATTTGGGACATAGAACATTTGAAAACCACTCGAGCATAAGCTCAAGTGATGGTGAACTTAAACTGCAAATGAAACGAAAATTAAAAAAAAAAAAAAGAATGGAACTACTTGCTTTGAACGCAAGAAGAAGAACAAAAATTGGGATGAATCGAGCTCCTCCGAAGACGAGGAGAAAATCAACAAAGGCAAGGTGGCAAACTACGCCTTTACGCCTTTCGACGTTGAGGTAATTAAAATGCCTTTGGTTTATTTTGAAATTACTTGATGCTTTCATGATGTATTTTCTTTTTTAGTTTAGAATTAATTTTCTTGAAAATTACATGTTTAAAAAATAAAAATACAAAAAAATTATGATCATGCTTTGGTAATTTCGAAAATGATAATATTACATATTTTATGATAAACAAACAAAATGATTTTGATTGAGAAATCATGGTTAAGAAGTAATAATGTGTATCATGTTTGATTAACATTGTTGAATGAAATCACGTTTGATTTAAAGTAATGCATAAAGATGTAATATTAAATGGTTATGATACAATAATTAACAATTTTATGCATGAGATTTTTAAGTTATCCATGATCATGAGCTTGTTTGATCTTCATGATTTAATTTCAAGATCTATAGCAAAAATCATGTCCGAATATATGAAAGTGTTAATTTCATTTTCAGATTCACTTAACAATTGGTATCCTAACAATCGGATTTTCTCATACACTTATGAAAAAATATTTTTCTAAAATGGATTTGATGAAATGATTCCTGCCTATAAATTCCATCTTGAAATATGAATGATAGTGTTTTTTGCTAAAGAGAATAATTATTAAAATCATGATCTTGATAATTATAACATGAAGCTCTTTATAAATCAAGATCGCTTCATTATGCTCCCTACATCTATCAAAAAAAGGAGTTCTTCAAATGAAATGCAACTTGTCTTTTGATTTCTTAGAATTCAATGAAGTGTCATATTGATATCTTGAAACTTGGAATATTTTAAAATGTGATCTTGATAAGAATGTTACAAGTTGTTCTTTGTACTGTATCTTTTCAAATGAATCATGAGCCTTGATATCATATATTTCATAATATAGAAATAACAAGATTTCTTTGCCTTATGTCTTGAACCTTCATGCTTATCTTAATTTGGCATATAAAGACTAAGGCATGCTTAGATGAAAAAGAATCACGAATCATAACTTGATCTATGATATAAATGCCTTGAAATGATTGAAATATTTAACTTTTATGCTCTTCCCCCTACTTTCTTCTTGTTTTCAATGATAAAATGGGGAGAAGTTTTGATCATGCATGGTAGGATATAATTTGACAAAATTGATACCATCATGATATGAAACATTTATAATGTGCAATTATGCATGCAATACTTGTGCTTTCTAATTATGATGTGATGTATTGCATATGATGTAAATCATGATTTAAAATGCTATGAGTGCTAAGTTACACACTTTGAAAAAAAAAAAAAATTGCTATATTGAAACATTAATGTAATTATGAATGGTGATATGAAATTATGCATGTAATACTTCAACCTATGATAACGATGCATGCAATGATATTCATGATGAAAAATTGTCTTGACATTCATGACTTGATTATTCATCCTTTGTTATGATTTTGAAATCATTGTAAAAGGAAAAAGAACTACAAAACTGTATTCTTCCTTTCTTTTTGACAATGACAAAGGGGGAGATAGCTAGCTTGTACAAGTCAAGAAGATGCAAAAACTTGATTGCTAGCTTGCCTATCTTAAGTAGCAAAGATTGCTAACTTACTTATTTCAAGAAGAAAAATTGTCTTCTTGAACATCACTATCTTGAATATCTCAAGAAGCAAAACTTGCAATTTGCACATTGCAATAGGAAGCAAGAATCATGAGCTTACACAAGAAAGCTATCTTGCATTTGCTTTCGAAATTTTTGCTAGCTTATATATTGTGAAACTTGTATATCATAAAAATTGCTAGCTTGTTGGTCTAAAGAGAAGCAAAAAGTTGCTATCTCAAAAGAAGCAAATGTGCTATCTTGCCTATCTCAAGAGGCAAAAATGCTAACTTGCGCATCTAGCAACGTGAACAAAATTTTCAAGAAGCAAGAGTTGCCTTCTTGAACATCTCTAATTTGCTAGCTTGCATGATGTAGAACTTGCTATCTTGAACATTACCAAAAGTGCTATCTTATATGCTATAAAACTTGCATATCTAAAACTTGATAGCATGAATGTTCTAAGCATGATGTAACATTTGCTAAATTTTTTGGCTTCAAAACTACATGATGATAAAACTTAATATTATGTTTTTCATGCAATAAGTTAAACTTACATCACAAACACTTGATTGTGGTACTTCTCCTTTTTGTTGATGACAAAGGGAGAGAAGTATGTTGATGACATGACATATTATGCATAAGTTTATGCATAAGTTCATGATAACGTGTTGCAAGTATTCATGATGAATATTGCAATGACTTGAATTCAGTTTGAATTCAAGGTTCTATCAATATGGCATATTGATAGGGGGAGTTTGTTTAAACTCCGGGAGTTAAGTTTAACTCCGTCATCAAGTAGTTGTCATCATCAAAAAGGGGGAGATTGTTGAATCTCGTATTTTGATGATGAAACTACTTGATATATGTTTATGATTTAATCTGCGTTTTGAGTGACGCAGGGTGCTTCAATCAGAATGAGACAATTAAAGCAGGAACATCATGTTGTGCCGAAGGAACATGTCAGAAGATTGGACGTCGGGCCGGTGGATCGGTCGACGTATCGACAGAAGGCTTCGGGCCATGGACTCGAGCATCGGGCCAAGAAAAGCGGGTATTGTGCCAAGGATATCGGAGTTGCAGAGTCAACTGGCCGATTGGGCAATAGGCTGCAGGAAAGGACGATGCGCCGAAGAATCGGACGAAGCGTCGAGGGACCAATGACATGCTGGACAACTTGGTTAATTGCTTTGGATTAATTGTCTCGATCGAAGTTTTTGTTTTGTTGTGCAGGATTAACTACGATGAAAGTTTGACAAGCAGCAGAGTTGCGGGAGTCAAGATCATGATCACGTTGGGAGTTCGAGAGTTCGACGGAAGTTCGAGACGGTCGTCGGAGGTTCTGCGAAACAGATCCGGAAAGTCTAGAAGCTTGTTGCGAAGCTCATTCGAACTTCGCTAAGTGGATCGTCGCAAAGTCCAGGAGTTTGCCGGATGTCCGCAGAAAGAATCACCGAGGGTTCATCGGATGATCGACGGAAGTTCGCCGAAACTTCGCCGGAAGAAGCGATTGACGATCGAGCAAAGCTGCAAAAGTTGTCTTAGATTTAATCATAGTTAGCACGTTGATTAAGCTTGAAAATGGGAGGTGATCCCATTAGCTTAATATTGGGGCAATTGAGCCCCTCGAAAAAAAGAAATTGGGCGAATGGAGCTAACCATTCGGACCACGATTACCCAAAAAAGGCAACCGCCCAGGCCGGAGGTGCAACCGCCAGGGCTGTGTCTCCCAGCGAGACTGGGCGGTGCAACCGCCCCAGCCAGAGGTGCAACCGCCCAGAGCTCGATCTTCGAAGCTAGATCGAAGGTGCAACCTCCCCGACAGAGGGTAGCACCGCCTAAGCTCGCCATTGAGCTCAAGCAAAGAGGTGCAACCGCCGGGCCGGTCGAGGTGGCACCGCCGGGCTCGATCTTGAGCCAAACTCAAGCGGTGCAACTACCCACGACAGAGAGGAGCAACCGCCTGGCTCGATCTCGAAGCTCTCGCCAAGGCGGTGCAACCTCTCCGATCAAGAGGTGCAACCGCTTGAACCAGAATTCCGGATTTTGATCGTTTTGAGCTCCAAATTTGAACTGGGTTGGGGCCTATAAATACCCCACCCATTCAGCACTGAAAAGACACAGATCCACACCGAATTCTTGATCTTTTTTTGTTATTCTAAGAGCTCAAATTTGTGTAAAGTCCAAAAGTTCTCCTCTTCTGTTCTTCAAGTCTTGAGTTGTAAAGAGAGGAGAGAAAGGATCTGTAAGGGTTGTCTCCTGAGCCCGTCAAAAGGAGAGAAACTGTAAAGGGCAGTTAGCCTTCGCCCATTAAAGGAAGGCAGCTAGTTGACGCCGGTGACCTCGCCGGAGGAGGAAAGCCAAAAGTGGAGTAGGTCAAGACCGACCAACCACTCTAAATCTCTGGTTTGCTTTTACTTTGAGCACTTTATCATTACTGCAAACCTCCTACATTGCTACTACCCTCTACGCGTTTATGAACAAGTCTCTAAGTTCTGATCTTTCCGAATCTGCATTCAGACGTAAATCGGTGTTTTCAGACGCGATCTTTACACTGCAGTTTACGCCACGCTTTTGATTCCATTTATAACTGCAAATTGCTTTCTGCGTATTCATAAAACGCTTTTCAAAGTTCAAAACTGCGTTTAGACGTAAAATTACGTTTAGACGTAAAACTGCGTTTAGACATAAAACTGCGTTTAGACGTAAAACTGCGTTTAGACGTAAAACTTTGTTTAGACGCAAAACTGCGTTTAGACGTAAAACTGCGTTTAGACGTAAACTGCGTTTAGACACAAAACTGCGTTTAGACGTAAAACTGCACTTAGACGTAAAACTGCACTTAGACGTAAAACTGCGTTTAGACGCAAACTGCACTCAAACGCAAACTGCGCTTAGACGCAAACTGCGCTCAAACGCAAACTGCGCTTAAACGCTAACTGTGTTTAGACGCAAACTGCGCTTAGACGCAAACTGTGTTTAGACGCAAACTGTGTTTAGACGCAATCTGCGCTTAGACGCAAACTGCGCTTAAATGCAAACTGCGCTTAGACGCAATCTGCATTTAGACGCAAACTGCGTAAACTACAAACTGTGAATCGGCATTTACATCGAAATCGTTTTTATCGGACGAACGCGGCTTTTGTTTTTAAATCACTGAAAGTTTTTCGCTGCACTAATTCACCCCCCCCCCCCCTCTTAGTGCTCTCGATCCTAACAAATATGATTACACCAAAAGCTAACTCAATTAGCCTCCTAAACTACTTCAATTTTAGACAAATGATTATAAAGCATGAATCCTTTGTCCGACATGTCATTGGTTCATCCGGTGCTTGTCCGATCTTTCAGCGCATCGTCCTCTCCTTCGGTGTATTGCCCAATCGGCATGTTGACCCCCGTAATTTTTGATCTCCTTAGTGCAATGTTCGATCCTTCATCCCAAGCCTGAATTCACGGCATGAGTCTTCTACCGACTTGTCGACTGATCCTTCGGCCCGACGTCCAATCTTCTGACATGTTCACTCCGGCCCAATATGATTCTTCCTGCTTTAATCAATTTACCTCTCCTTGATCGAAGCTAGTCTTATGTTACTCAAAACACAAATTAGATCACAAACTCATCAATTGATTTCATCATCAAAATCCAAGATTCAACAATCTCCCCCTTTTTTATGATGACAACCAATTGATGAGTATATATACATATATACATATATATGTATATATGTATATATATATATATTTTTATATTTATATATATATATATGTATATGTATATATATATATATAGAGTGAATTCCATAGATAATACTTTTCACCATTATGATTGTGCCTATAGAATCCAATACTTTTCTCTTCAAAATGAATATACTTCTTCCTATAATATATGCGATGATCTACTTGCTTATATTTATTTTATTGTGCTCATATATATTCAATTAGTTAATTCATAGTTTAGCCAATTTAATGTTGCCTATCTCATTTTAATAAATTAAATTAAATTTTACTTTAATACCATTTAGTAAATATGACAAGTACTAATATAAAATTTTATTTACTATCCATCTCATTTAATTTAAATCTCATATATAAAGACTATTATTTTAGTTCTTTTTTACTCGAAAGAGAAAGGATATCCAATACCATCAGTTTAATATTTGTACAACAGAGCAAAACAATTATATGTCATCATTATCTAAGGACGACATATTGAGAGCGATTTGTTGTACTATATCATTAGTAGGATGATGTAGATCTATATAAAAATTAAATAATTAATTATACTATATATTGTTCTTTGGACTTGTTGGATGATATGTTGAGAGTGATGCATAGTACTATATCATTAGCAGGATCATATAGGTCTACATAAAAATTAAGTGATTAATTGAATTATGTATTATCGTTTGGATTTGTTGGATGACGTATTGATAGTGATTCATTGTACTACATTATTAGTAAGATTATATAAATTTATATAAAAATTGAATGATTAATTGTACTATATATTGTTTATAGTAATGATGACTTATTAAGATTGTTTATATCCTAAAGGAGAAAAGTGGAGCAATTACAAATCTTTGGAGGACCATAACACATTGATTAAACGGGAAACAATGGTATAGATCGTAGAAGTTACTAATGTTGCCTAGGTTATGAGTATTTTGATGAAAACTTCTACAATACTGCCTTTCTACATACTATATTTGGTAGGTGTGTGAGTTATCGAGTTGTATCCATTTCCAATTGGAACTTGAGTCGATTTCTCATCTTTGCTTTATTGCTCTTTGGCATGTGATCTTCGGAATTTGATTGAATAGAAACCTAGTGTGCGTTTCAAATATTTTCTTATATGGCATGAGGGTGAGTGAATTAACGAGGGTGCTCAAATAAAGAGAGAGGTTCTAGTTTGAATTTTGGAGCTATTATTACCACTATTCTATGGTGGTTGTGAAGGGTTGGGAATGAACTTATTTTTAAGCATAAATCTACTTCTGTATGTGATATATTTTATAAGAATATGATCGACCTCTTGGATTGCTTTGAACATAGGTAAATCCAAAAGCGAGTCTCCTTGAGTGGGTCTCAATTGGGATGGATAAAACTTAATTATGGTAGTTTTGTTAAAGACAAGGATAATGAAGATATAAGGTTTATTTAAAAAAATTATACTAGTGAACCTCTATTTGTTGGATTCAAGTTTATTAAAAAATAGTGTCATTTATTGTGAGACAATAGTCATCAAAGACTATTTTGATTTGATATGAGATAATTGTCTCCAACAAATATTATGCAACAAACATCCTTGCATAAGATCCACACAATTATCAATTATTGTGTGGATCTTATGCAAGGCTGTTTCCATCGCTTGCACGATATCAGACTTAATTAAAAATATTTGATATTTTTATGACTATTTTGATTTCTTAATTAAAAATATTTGAAGGTTGTTGCCGCCTTGGCAGCTTATAAATCTTACTAGTATTTTTGAGCTCCTTAGTTTTTTTGTTGATATATAGGTTTTCCCATGTTTTTCATAAGGAAACCAATGTGCAGAGTATGCTTGCTCAACCAAATCTTCATTTTATGGAAGGATCAATTTTCAGATCCATTTTTTTATTTTTTTTAGTGCTAATCTTTCATCAGACTTATTGTTAATAGTAGCTTCTGAGTTTTATTTTCAAAAAAGAAACCAATATTGACTTGAGGGTATTTTAATATACTATAAATTCAAAAGATATAATTAGTGAATCAAATTGATTTTTCTGACTCGATCGATCGATCGATTCAGTCCAAAATTTATAACTATGGTCTGATGGTGAAAATCGAGACAACCTACAAAATGTTTATTGAAGCATTTATGGGTTTGCACGTTATTAACACGGCTCGGTGTTGTATTTGGGATCAAGTGCATCGTACTTGATACTCATGATTTTAATATAATCATTTAAGAACATAGACAAGAGTCCCAAATTTTTTTTTCATATCTTTTCACACATTGAAGTCAAGTAGATAAATATTATTTTATTCATCATTAATAAATATTTATTATAATTTATTTATTCATCAAATCATAAATATAAAAGTAAACATAGTGCTGTTAACTTTAAGAATCATCCAAGTGGCTCTACCTAGCGATAGAGGAAGATCCACTCTCTACTGGAATCCAATTTAGTACTAGAGGGAGGCTGTTTTGAAAATCAAAAATAAAAAAAATTCAGCAACGTTGAGTAGGAACCCCAAAAGTCAACTTAAAATGAATACATAATCAAAATACAATCAGTCATCCCATTAGCGTATATCAAATACCTAAAGGAGCACTCACCCAATAGTAGATGGAGAGGCTTTATCCTACGGGATGAATTTGTGTTCTCCCAATAACGGATGAAGATAAACTCATATCGTACTCCCAACAACGGATGGAGTGGTGTCTCTCACCTACTAAAGTGGGGACATGTTCCTCCCAATAGCGGATGGAGGAACCGTCCAGCCGCCACGTCTAACGACTCGCTAATCCTCAAAAGGAATCGCCCTACTTGCTCTCGATAGGGAAATAACATAATCTCACACTAGTCATGTCTATATTGGGATGAAATAACTTAGCTCTCAATTGACTTGAACTATAGTTCAATCGATCTAATTGAACTCAATTTACTAGAACCTAATTGAATCGATCTCTAATCCTTATTTAACTTATCTGGAACCACCCTAGACTAGTATAATTTAGACTAAATGATGTTCAATTTAGGTTAAACTTACATGAATAAGTTAATAAATTCGGAATCACCTTGAATCGATATAGACTAATCAAGCCTAGTTTACTTCAATCAATATTTGAGCTTAAATCTAATAATAATATTAGGCTAGATTAGTCTAGCCCCTCTACTGGTCATATACATTACACATGACTAGGCATGCATCACATCAAGCTAGCCCATTCTTGGCCCATAGATTGGTCATGTGTGTCGCATGTGATTGCCCATGATGGTTAGGTTGGGTTAGCCTACGGGCCAAGGCCTGACCCATGGGTTGGGCCTAGCCTATGAGTAATTTAATATAATTAATATCCAATTTCATACCACAATATTTATTTGTTAATAATATAAACAAAAATATAATAACGCATTAAAAGATAGATAAGGAGATAAGCTTTAATATAAGGAAATAACATTCTAAATTTGAATAGAAATCATAATATATTAAAAGATAGATTAAGAGATAAGCTTTAATACAAGGAAATAACTTTCTAAATTCAAATAAAAGTTATAATTTCAATATATTCTAATCAAATAAATTTTAAATCATTCAGAATAGCACATTTTAAATTTTAGATGAAAGAATATCAAAAAATTTTAGATAGTATATATTAATCTAATAAAAATTTTAATCCAGAAAAGATTAAAGATAAATTATAATATCATGAAATATCATAAATTTTTAACATATTTAAATCTATAATAAAAACCTTAATAAGGAGTCAAAGAACATTAGAAAAACTTTAATTGATTCACTTTAATACAATAATAAAATTTTGACATTTAAAGAATTGATAAATATTTTTTAAACTATAAAACTTTCAACATTTAAATAATCAAAATAAAAACTAAAATTTTTATATTCAAGAAAGGTAGGAAACCTACCTCTTGTCAATATGGTGCAACTCCTCATTTCTCTTACTGTTGGGTTCGGCTAAGTGAGAAATGAAAAGAAAAATCCCTCTCCTATATAGGAGGAGGTGAACCTCCATTAAATGAAATCTATTTTTATTTTCATATTTATTTAATATAAATTATTTTTATTTAATATACTAAAAATATGATATTATCTTATTTGGAATAGTTAATAGTTATTTCCTAATTTATATTAACAAACAAAGAAATAGATTAAAATTTTTTAAATTACAATAGCAAGTAAGAAAAAAAAATAATTCATAACTTATTATTTGATTTGATTACACGTAATCTCATATTCTCCATTCAACAACACTATGAAGCTCAAACAACAAACAACAAAATTAACTACCAGCCAATCTGATTGTTGTTACTTCATGACACTATTTCGTCCTCACCGAAACAAAGTTGGGGGTGCAGGCCTGGGGTAGAGTTCCAGCGTTCATCTGATCAGAACTCAAAATAGACCAAGTACTTAAGCAACCAACCACACTCAAGAAGAGCTTGTTCCACTCGGTGTGGTTTAGAGTCAACACTAATTATAGCTAGTTAACTATATCTCGATTAAATGGCAGGACCGTAAATGTTAATTTGTAATGAAACATTGTTGACCAAAATATTGCAGGTCGACTCCACAAGTCCCTATTTCCTAAGCATGCTTCTCTGCCCCATTAGCTTGTCGTCACTCGAATTCCTGCGTTTTGGTTTCGGCGGAGGACCATAACATAGTGACACTCGAAGTGTTGAATTTTACTATCAACTTAGCTTTTTTGATGCAACAGTTCGAGAGCAACGTGATGTCTACTCGACATCAGTTCATGTCTACAGTTAGAATCAGTGAATCACTTGGGGGATGTCTCGATCCAGCAGTTCATGTCTACTGCACATCCAAGTAGTCCAAAAGGTTGCAACTTGACCTGATGGAACGACACGACATAAAGATGGAACGACATGACATGAAGATGAGCCGTGAATACAGATCCTCAACATAAAGTTGCAAGCTTTGTTCATTTAGGAAGCATACATGCATTTAATTTCGTCACCGCAACATGGTGTTAGAAAAAATTATTATAACATAATAATTCAATTTTCTCATCAAAATATGAAAATAAAAATCAAATATTAATAATATTTTAAAATAAATTTCTCATCAAACTAACTTGTTACCAAAAGTAAATATTAATTAGAGTAGGATAAATAGTGAAAAGATTAATTAATTATAAAGTAAGATATCAAATTTTTACGTGAAAAATATAATATGAGAAAAATCATGAGACCATAGTCCATTTAAAACTTTCACTATCACCAATAATAATAACATATTTATAATAATCTTCTTCAGAATAACCAAAGGATCTAATACTAAAAACAGAGATCTTGGCTCAACAATAACATATCATCATCACCATAAATAGATTTAATGAAAAAAAAATTTTAATTTCACTAACTGAGTATTACAAAAAAGTATCTCAGAGAGGATAAAATACATATCAATACTATTAAGATTATAAAGATTTTTGCAAGGATTCTTCACATAAAATTTGGACTAAAATCGATAAAATTTAACCGCGGGATAATCTCAAAAAATCTCAAAACCATAACTTTCTCTCTCCTCTTCTTTCTTATTTATTTTTTGTGCCGTTGTAGTTCCCACTATTCGCATGCCTCTTTTCTCACTCTTCTCACATCACCTTTGCCACTATTTCTCTTTTTTCTTTCTTTTTATATTTTTAATAAATTAAATTTGGGCTCAATGTCTAAATCATTCGGTCCAAGCCCACCTAAGGGCTGGACCCAATAATTCTTCTCCTCTAGCTTATATAGTGAGTTGTATTAAGCTCGATCTTCACCTATTTGTTTCAAGCTTCTGTAAAGACTTTGTCAACATATGTGATTCATTCTCACTGATATATATCTTTTCTAAATTTGATTTTTTCATCTTAAGCAAATCATAAATCTAATGATATCTTACATCAATATGCTTATATTTATAATAATATATAAAATTCTTGGAGAGATGAATGACACTCTGATTATCATAGTAAATATTATATCCTTCTTGTTTCAAGTTAAAATCCTATAGAAACTTTTTCATCTATAAAACTTCTTTGCAGACTTCAGTAATTACTATATATTATGCTTCTGTTGTTGATATTACAATATAGTTCTTTAACTTAAACTATCAAGAGACTGTTCCCCTATAAATATCATTTAGAATCCCGAAGTGGACTTTTTGTAATCAGTATCACTTCTTATGCCTGTATTTGTGTACCCCTCTAGCATAGGTTCACCACTTCGAAAATATAAATATAATCTAGAAATATCTCTTTGATATCTTAATATCTATTTTACAATTGTCCAATTTTCTTATTAGGATTAGAGAGAAATTGATTAGCAACTCCAATTGCATGAGTCATATCTCGCCTAGTACAAACTATAACATACATCAAACTGCCTATCGCAAATGAGTAAGGTATTATGGATATATTTTTTTATTTTTCATTTGTATAATATTTTTTTAACTAACCTTGAAATGACTTATAATTATAGAAGAAATTAATTTGGCTTTACTAATGTTAAATCTTTAAAAAACCTTTTCACTATAAGTCTCTTGAGATAATCAAATTATCCCAATCTCTTGAGATATTTCCAAGAGACTACGAAGATATACATAATTTTAGATATTATAAATTACTAGATTAAATATTTTTTTAATTTTTTCTCTATCTAAATATTAGGAATTAATCATAGTTGGGAATTAGGAAGTAAGTTTCATTCTCATCCTGCAAATCATGCTTGGCTGCCTTGGACGGCTACAATTCATGGTTCTTTCTTTTTTGAACAAATAAACAAAGGAAAAGAAAGATATATACACTGGAGATATATATATATGTATATATATATATATATATACATATATATATATATATGTATATTTATATATATATATATATATATATATATATATATATATATATATATATATATATATATATATATATATATATGTATACAAGTATATATATATATGTACATGTATATATGTATACATATATACATATACATATATATATATACATATATATTTTTATATATAAATATATATGTATATATAAATGAATATATATGTATATATATGTATATATATATGTGTATATATATGTGTGTATATATCTATATATATATATGTATATATATATGTATATATGTATATATATATGTATGTATATATATATGTATAAATATGTATATATGTATATATATACATATATATATACACATATATATACACATATGTATATACATATATATATATATATATATATATATATATATATATATATATACATATATATATATATATACATATATATATATATATATATATAAATATAAATATATATATATATATATATGTTTGTATATATATATATATATATATATATATATATATATATATATATATATATATATATATATATATATATATATATATATATATATATATATATATATATATATATATATATGTGTGTGTGTGTGTGTATGTTAGGATCAAGAGTACTAAGAGGGGGGTGAATTAGTGCAGCAGAAAACTTTCGACAATTAAAACTGCGTTCGTACGATAAGAGCGATTTCGATAGAAAACCAGATTCATAAATCGCTTTAACTTATGATAAAGCAAAATAGAGCTAAAGCAAGTTTATGAATGCAGTTTGCAGTTATGATGAAATTTGGAATGTAAGCGTAAACTGAAATATGATGTTCGTTTGAAAAAATAGATTTATGTTTAAACACCGATTCGAAAAATATTGAACTTTGAAACACGATCGTAAAAGCGCAGAAGGCAGTAAGCTATTGAGGAGGTTTGCAATAAAGATAATTTGCTCAAAGTAAATGCAAACCAGAGAACTCAGCGATTTTAGAGTGGTTCGATCAAGCTTGACGTACATCCACTTCTAGCTTCCTCCTCCGACGAGGTCACCGACGTCCACTAGAGGTCTTCTTTCAATAGGCGAAGGCCAACCACTCTTTTACAGTTTCACTCCTTTTGATGGGCTTAGGAGACAACCCTTACAGAATTTTCTCTTCTCTCTTGAATGATCAGAACTTGGAAGAAGAGAGGAAGAAGAACTTTCAATTTATACAACACTTTTGAGCTCTTAAAATCACAGAGTAAGATCAGGATTTCAGTGGTTTAGGTTGCTCTTTCGTTGTTGAAAGAGTGGGGTATTTATAGGCCCCAAACCAATTTGAATTCCGAGCTCAAAACTGTCAATTAATGGAATTCTGAGGTCTAGCGGTTGCACCGCCTGACTAGGGCAGTTGCACCGCTATCAGAGCTCGGAGACTGAGCTCCTGGGCGGTGCCACCGCTTGTCAGGGGCGGTTGCACCGCTTGCCAGAGCTTGGAGACCGAGTTTAGGCGATTCCACCGCCTGTCAAGGGCGGTTGCACCGCCCAGTATCTCTCGGAGACTGAGCCCTGGCGGTGCCACCGCTTGCCTGGGGCAGTTGCTGTTGGAAATCCTAGGGGGCGACATCATATGTGCAGCGGAAGAACAAGAAAAACAAAATCCCCGATTCCCAAAGAGATGTTCGTCGTCGTGCGAAGATTGTCACGCAAAAATCCGTGAAACATGAAACTACGTATAGAGTAGATTGTGTTACCTAGAAAGATCGTATATCCCTGTTTCCTTATAGATCCTTAGGAGAGGGTGAAGGAGGTCAAGCGTCCTCCTCTCTAGCGGTGATCCACACAGCAGGATTGCGACGACGCTCCTCAAAACTCCAGACCTACTCTGAGGTGGAGATGGAGAGGAGAATAGGAAAAGGCAAACAAAAGCTCTTTAGCCCATGGAGCTCTGAATCCCTCCTATTTATAGAGGTCCCCATGTCAAACCCTAATGGGTCCTCCCCTAGTGGGTATTGGATCTGCATCCAATAAGACAAGGGCTCTGTCGGATATCTCATATCCGAACCTCTATTCATTGCAATGCCTACTATATGTATGTGACCCTCTAGGCCCAATATCGAGCTAACCGTAAGTCATACCTATCAGAACTCCTTCTAACTCAGTGAATTATTATCTCTGTAATAATTCACTCGACTCATCGACTACGGACGTACTAGGCCACTACGCCGTAGTCCCCAAACGATACATGGGAATCCAATCCATTGGACCTGTCTGTCCTCAGTTACCATGTACCTATAGTCCCTCATCCATCTAATATACCAGAGACCGTATATCGAGCATGGTGTTGTCAGACCCACACGATTTCTTCTCGAGTCTCGCTCTAATCGGATTCTCCCGGAGAACTCTTTCTCTCTCAACTCGAATGACCCTGGCCAGGGATTTGTCTGAGCAAGAACATATGGGATATTCCTCTCATGACGCCGAGAGTGGATGATCCTCTATTGACACTCAATAGCCCTCGTAAGGTCGACTACCACTCCCAATGACCAGTTGTACTAGATCTGGGACAACCAAACCTATAAGTCTGGTATCAAAGAGTGGAGCACTCATACAGGACATCCTTGGTGTCTCAAGTCTAAGGACCAGATACACCACTAGGACTACGGAATCGTTGTCTGACAATAAGGCATCATCAACCATCCAGCATTCCGTAAGCGGATCAATCAATGAACTCATTCTCCAATGAGCACCTGTATTGTATCCCTAGTGTCCCTACACAAGCAGCTATGAGACCAACTGCATCCATTATATGGACGGGTATACAACACACCAGTCTGTCCAGTTATCATTGCTAGTCATAGGTGCCCAGAAGCCAATCACGTGAGTGATGGCACGTGTGACTTGATACAGAATCTTTTTGCTTATTATATTTTGGCGTATATCACTTTATAACTATTGCATAAATGCATATATATATATTGTGATGTCCTTAGATTTGTGCAATGGGAATCGGATCGTGATGAGATCACGATAATGAGATCGATTCACCTTTAAACACATATCCTAAATAATCCCGGTCATAGGTTACTCGAGAGGGACATCGTGATAACCGGATAGACCGGTGTGTCAGATACCGTCCCATATGATGGATGCAAATGGTCTCATAGCTGCTCTTGTAGGGACACTAGGGGGATACAATACAGTGCTCATTGGAGAATGAGTTCACTTGATTGATCCGCCACGGAATGCTGGATGGTTGATGATGCCTTATTGTCGACAAGATTTCCGAGTCCTATTGGTGTATCTCGGTCCTTAGACTTGAGACACCAAGGATGTCCTCAGATGAGTGCTCCACTCTTTGATACCGCACTTATAGGTTTGGCTATCCCGCATCTAGTACAGGTGGTCATTGGGAGTGGTAGTCGACCTTACGAGGGCTATTGAGTGTCGATAGAGGATCATCCACTCTCGGCGCCATGAGAGGAATATCCCATGTGTTCTTGCTCGCACAAAATCCCTAGCCAGGGTCATTCGGTTGAGAGAGAAAAGAGTTCTCCTGGGAGAATCCCATTAGAGCGAGACTTCGGTAGAAACCGTATGGGTCCGACAACACCATGCTTTCGATATACGGTCTCCCGGGATATTAGATGGATGAGGGACTATAGGTACATGGTAATCGAGACGATGTGTCCAATGGATTGGATTCCCCTCAGACGCTTGGGGACTACGTGGTGGCCTGGCCTAGTATGTCCGTAGTCGATGAGTCGAAAGTGAATTATTACAGAGATAATAATTCACCGAAAGTTAGAAAGAGTTCTCGACAGGTATGACTCACGACCAGCTGATATTGGGCCTAGAGGGTCACACACATATGGTAGGCATTGCGATGAGTAGAGGTTCGGATATGAGATATCCGATGGAGCCCTTGTCTTATTGGATGCAGATCCAATACCCACTAGGGAAAGACCCATTAGGGGTTTGACACGGGATCTCTATAAATAGGAGGGATTCACACCTCATAGGCTAGAGTCTTTGCTTGCCTTTCCTATTCTCCTCTCCCTCTCCACCTCGAGAGGCACGGAGTTTTGAGGAGGGGGTCGCCGCAACCCTGCCGGTGGGATCACCGCCAGAGAGAGGAGGACGCTTGACCTCCTTCACCCTCTCCTAAGGATCTGCAAGGAAACAGGGATATACGATCTCCCTAGGTAACACAATCCGTGATACGCAGTTTTGTGTTTTTTGGATTTTTGCTTTCAATCTTCGCACGGACGACGAACATCTTTTTTTTAAAATCGGGATTTTTGTTTTGTTCTTCCTTCCGCCAAGATATGATGTCGCCCCCATGATTTCCCAACAATCATGATATCCCTCTCGAGTAACCTATGACCGGGATTATTTAGGATATGTGTTTAAAGGTGAATCGATCTCGCTATTGTGATCTCATCACGATCCGATTCCCATTGCACAAATCCAAGGACATCACAATATATGTATGCATTTATGCAATAGTTATAAAGTGATATATACCAAAATATAATAAGTAAAAGATTCTATATTAAGTCACACGTGCCATCACTCACGTGATTGGCTTGCTGGGCACCTATGACTAGCAGTTGCACCGCTCAGTCTCGTTGGGAGACCCACTCCTAGGTGGTGCCACCTCTGGCCAAGTCATCTGGGTTCGAATGGGCTGATCCATTCGGCGCAATTTGGGTCTTTCAAGGGCCCAATTGCCCCAAGATTAAGTTTAATGGGATCACCTCCCATTTCTAACTTAATCATCGTGCTAACTACGAATTTCTTAAGACATTTACTACAACTTGCTCTAGTGCGTCAATCTCTTCTTCCGACGAGCTTCCAACGAACCTCCGACGATGCTCCGACGGACTTCCGGCAATCTCCTAGACTTGCGACGATCCACTTAGCGTGTTCCAATGAGCTTCTTTTGGCAAGCTCTTGGACTTCTCGGATTTGTTCCCGCAGAACCTCCGACGATCGTCCGGACTTCCGTCGAGCTCTCGAACTCCCAACGTGATCATAGTCTTGACTCCGGTGCAACTCTTGCTGCATGTCTTACTTTTATCATAGTTAATCCTGCACACTTATCTCAACATATGGATTAGATAACAAATAACAATTGACGTCATCATCAAAATTCGAGATTCAACAATCTCCCCCTTTTTTATGATGACAATCAATTGATAACGGAAGTAACCTTAACTCCCCCTATCTATGTGCAATAATTGAGATAAGTCATTCTTGAATCAAAGCCTTTGAATTTAAAAGACATATTGATAAATTAAAATCATTTAACCTTATCAATACTCCCATCATGATTCCATCATGATGTATCTCTCTGAAAATGATGCATGATGTCAAGGCTTGACATCCATTTTCAAATTTCAAATGTGAATGATAGACATGGTAGTAATTTGGTAAGATATCAACATGTAAAGTTTTGAAGTAAGATTTTGATATCTTAACATGATGCAAATATGGCAATCATAGCAAATCAAGTGATGATGCAGTCATTGCATAATCATAGTATCAATAATCATATATTTACTTTTTTCAACATAATATGGCATTTATAGCATCAATTCATATACTTCATATATCTACTTCTTTCAACATAATATGGCATTTATAGCATCAATTCATATACTTCATATATCTGCTTCTTTCAATATAATATGACATTTATAGCATCAATTCATATACTTCATATATATGCTTCTTTCAACATAATATGACATTTATAGCATCAATTAATATATTTCTCTCCCTTTGTCATCAACAAAAAGGAGAACGATATAAACAACGTGTGATGCCATAAGTAGGTTCATGTCATTTACAAATATCACAAGAAAAACATGACATGGAGATTATTTACATAGAGTGAAAACTTCTTCCTTTTTATTTGTTATTATCCTTTTTGCATGAAGGAGGAAAATCATTTGTGTAGTTCAAATTGATAGGATATTAAAGCATGCTTTACAAGGATCAGGATATCAAATCCTTGCAAACAAAATATCTTCTTTTTATAAGAAGGAATCATCAATTTTATTTCTCAAAGGAAATATTTTTCACATGATAAGTCTGAAAGATATGCATTTGCTAAATAATTCTATTTGTCAAAAAGTCAATGATGTGAATCAAAGTCCGAAAGAGAATAATGTATTTATGAAATCCGATTGGAACTGAAAATTTAATTTAACACTTTCATGCAATTCAGACAAGACTATTCAATCATGAAGACATGCTCATTGTTATGGAAATTTTTGTACTAATTTCCAACATATTTATTTTAGGCATGTAATGATAATTAAGTGATTTGATCATTCAATGAATAAAGTTCGAATAATTTTAACAAGTTTATGCATTCGGACATATCAACATTCCTAATTCTCTTCTTATGAAATCAAATTGTTCTTCACTTAGAGGTTTTATAAAAATATCAGCTAGTTGATGTTTAGTATCTACGAACTCTATAATTACATCATGATTAGTAACATGATCTCGTATAAAATGATGTCTAATATCAATATATTTTGTTCTTGAGTGTTGAATGTGATTCTTTGTTAAACATATTGCACTCGTGTTATCACATTTAATGGGAATGTTTTTAAGATAGACTTTATAATCTTCTAAGGTGTTTTTCATCTACACAACTTGTGCACAGCATGCACTAGCTGCAATATATTCAGCTTCAGTTGTTGATAGAGCAACCGAGTTTTGTTTCTTAGATGACCAGGAAACAAGGGAATGTCCCAAAAATTGACATGTTCTTGATGTGCTTTTTCTATCTAGTCTACACCCAGCAAAATCCGCATCAGCATAAGCAATTAACTCAAATTTTTTGGATTTTGGATACCATAATCCTAGATTTGTGGTACCTTTAAGATATCTAAGTATTCTTTTAACCGCTTTGAGATGAGATATTTTAGGATTCGATTGAAACCTAGCACAAAGTCCTACACTGAACATGATATCTAGTCTAGTTGTAGTGAGGTAAAGTAAACTTCCTATCATACCCCTATAAGTTTTTTTATCAAAGCTTTCTCCACTCTCATCAACTTCTAACTTAGTGGAGGTACTCATAAGGGTGTTAATAGGCTTTGAGCTATCCATGTTAAATCGTTTCAGTAGGTCTAAAGCATATTTAGTTTGACTAATAAAGATGCCATTGCTTAGTTGCTTAATTTGTAAGCCTAAGAAAAAAGTTAATTCTCCCATCAAACTCATTTCAAATTTGAGACTCGTGTTTTTAGCAAAAGATTCACAAAGAGATTTATTCGTAGAACCGAAGATAATATCATCAACATAAATCTGAACAATGAGAAAATTATTTTTAAAATTCTTAATAAACAATGTAGTATCGACCTTATCTTTTGTGAAATTATTTTCAATAAGAAAAGTACTTAGTCTATCATACCAAGCCCTTGGGGCTTGTTTTAAACTATAGAAAGCTTTGGTTAATTTAAATACATGATTAGGAAGGTTTGTACTTTCAAATCCGGGAGACTGTTGAACATAAACTTCTTCAGAAATAAAGCCATTAAGAAAGCGCTTTTAACATTCATTTGAAATAACTTAAAATTATTATTACTAGCATAGGCAAGGAGCATCCTTATGGCTTCTAATCTAGCCATAGGTGCGAAGGTTTCTTCGTAATCGATACCTTCTTCTTGGTTGAAACCTTTGGCCACTAATCTAGCCTTGTTTCTCATCACAATACCATATTCATCTTGCTTGTTTTTAAAGACCCATTTAGTACCAATAACTAAATGGTAATTTGGCCTGGGAATAAGTTTCCACACCTTATTTCTCTCAAATTGATTTAACTCATATTGCATTGCGATAATCCATGAATCATCTTTCATGGCTTCTCAATATATTTAGGTTTAATTTGGGAGAGAAAAATGACGTTGGCATAAAAATCTTTAAGAGATGAACGTGTTTGAACCCCTTTAGATGTGTCTCCTAGGATTAGCTCCTTAGGATGAGCATCTACATACTTCCAATCCTTGGGTAAGGATGTTTCGGAAGTGGATGCATCCAAGTTGCTAGTTGGAGAAGGGGTTTCATTTAAATTCAAAGAATCGAAATTAGCATCATCATCAAATTCATTTTTCTTGATTTCGGAAATCTCATTGAAAACAACATGAATGGATTCTTCTATAATTAAAGTCCTTTTATTGAAGATATGAAAAGCTTTAGAAACCAAAGAATAACCAAGAAAAATTCCTTCATCGAATTTAGCATCAAATTTTCCTAAGACATCTTTTTCATTCAAGATAAAACACTTACACCTAAAAACTTTAAAATATGACACATTGGGTTTTTTATTGTTCCACAACTCATAGGGAGTTTTGGTGAGTAAGGGTCTTACTAAAACTCTATTCAAAATATAGCATGCGGTGTTTACAACTTCGGCCCAAAAATATTTGGGTAGGCAATGTTCATTCAACATGGTTCTTGCCATTTCTTGTAAATTTCTATTCTTTCTTTCTACTACTCCATTTTGTTGAGGATTTCTTGGAGTAGAGAAGTTGTTGTTGTATCCATTAGATTCACAAAATTCTTGGAAGTCACGGTTTTGAAATTCACCAATGTGATGTGATCACTTCAAATTGATGAAATCATAAAACCCTTTTCATTTTGAATATGTTTACAAAACTTGGTGAAATATCTAAAGCATTTATTTTTGTGTTTCAAGAAATAAGTCCATGTGTATCTACTATAGTCATCTACAATGACGAAAGTGTATTTACTACTTCCTAGGCTTAACGTAGAGATTGGTCCGAACAAGTTCATATGGATCAATTGTGAGGGTCTAGATGTGCTTATTTGATTCTTAGATTTGAAGCTACTCTTAATTTGTTTTCCTAATTGACAAGCATCACACACATTATCATTGATGAACCTGTAAGGAATTTCTCATACAAGTTCTTTGGATGATATTTGAGTGATTAGTTTCATGCTAGCATGACCTAATCTCCTATGCCACAGCCAAGCATCCTCATTTAAAATTGAGAAACATACTTCATTGCAAAGATCATTGATGTTAATGGTGTATACATTATTTTGTTTTAATGTATTCATAGATGTGTTTTTATGTGGTTTTTTAATGATGCAAGCATTAGATTCGAATTTGACGATATATTCTTTATCACATAATTGACTAATACTCAAGAGGTTATGTTTCAAACCATCAACTAACAAAACATCTTCAATAAAGAAGTTGGATTTGTTACCTATGGTTCCTTTGCCAATGATTTTACCCTTGTTGTTGTCTCCGAAGGTGACATAGCCTTCGTCTATGCTAGTGAGCTTAGAGAATTGAGATGGATCTCCGGTCATATACCTTGAGCATCCACTATCAAGGTACCATCTCTTGCTCCTAGCTTGTGATGGTGTATGCCTCTACAAGAAAGGATAATTTTTAGGTACCCATTTACTTTTGGGTGCCTCAAAAATTGATCTACATTGTTTGTCATGTTGCATAGAGTTTATCATGGTTCCTTTAGGAACCTAAATTAATTTATTCGGACTAATTTTTTTGAATGGACAATAATGCGTTTTGTGTCCATGCTTGCAACAAAAGTTGCATTTGCTTTGGTGTGGAACATGTAGGATGAGGCCTTTTATGAAGGTGGTTGGATTTAGGTGAGAATTTCTCACAAATTTGATTCCACTTCTTTTGGGAACGTGACCCTTGTTTGTAAGGATCATGTTCAAAGACTTGCTACCAACCTCGAATTTCTTCAAGGTATCCTTAAGTAGTAAGTTTTCCTTTTGGATAGTTTCTAGATCATGGCATTTTATACATGAGCCTAAACTATCATGATATTTAGTTTTTAACTTATCAAAATTACAATTAAGACTATCATGCTCCTTTTTTAGCAATTTATATTTTCTACTAATACTCTTACATTCATCAAATAAATCATGGAAGGCATTTAATAACTCATCAAATGATAAATCTGCATCAATTAAATTTGTTACCTCCTCTCCGATGGCCATTAAGGCGTAACGAGCAACTTGCTTGGTGTTGGACTCCTCTTCTTCGAATGTGCTCGAGTCATCCCATGTTGCTTTGAGCGCCTTCTTCTTTGATGTTCTCTTCTTGGCTTGGGGACAATCACTTTTGTAGTGTCCCGGCTTTTTACACTCGTAGCAAATAACTTGGTCCTTTTTGGGTTCAAGTTTATTTTTTTTGTCATTTTTAAGCTTGTTTCTCTTAATGAAGTTTTTGAATTTCCTTATTAGAAGTGCCAAGTCATCGTCACAGTCCTCATCACTTAAGTTTTCCCTCAAGTGGTCATCTAAAGTTCTAAGTGTCATATCCTTCCTGTTCTTTAGAAGGATGTTTTCTTACTCTTCATGAGTCTTGCATGTCATTTCATAGGTCATTAATGACCCGATTAGTTCTTCAAGAGGAAAGTTGCTTAAATCTTTAGCCTCTTGAATAGTAGTGACTTTAGGGTCCCAACTCTTAGGAAGAGATCTTAGAATCTTATTCACGAGCTCAAAATCCGAAAAACTTTTGCCGAGTCTTTTTAGACCATTGATGACATCTGTGAAATGGGTGTACATGTCGCCAATAGTCTCGCTCGGTTTCATTCGGAAAAGTTCGAAAGAGTGTATCAAAAGATTGTTTTTTGACTCTTTCACTCTACTTGTGCCTTCATGAGTCACTTTGAGTGTATGCCAAATATCAAATGTGGTTTTACAAACTGAAACACGATTGAACTCATTTTTATCAAGTGCACAAAATAAGGCATTCATAGCCTTTGCATTAAGAGCGAAAGTCTTCTTCTCCAATTCATTCCAATCGATCATTGTAAGAGAAGACTTCAAAAATCTATTTTCGACAAGATTCTAAAGTTTAAAATCCGTTGAAATAAGGAAGATCCTCATTCGGGTCTTCCAATAGGTGTAGTTCGTCCTATTGAACATGGGTGGACGTGTAATAGAATGACCCTCTTAGTTTTCGGCGTATGCCATCTCTCTTGGGTTTTAATCCGTTTGAGAGTAAACCGAGCTCTGATACCAATTGTTAGGATCAAGGGCACTAAGAGGGGAGAGGGGGGTGGAATTATCCAGCGGAAAACTTTCGATGATTAAAACGACGTTCGTACGATAAGAGTGATTTCGATAGAAAACTAGATTCGTAAATCTCTTTAACTTGTGATCAAGCAAAACATAGCTAAAGCAAGTTTATGAATGCAGTTTGCAGTTATGATGGAATTTGGAATGTAAGCGTAAATTGAAATATGATGTTCGTACGAAAGAACAGATTTACGTCTAAACACCGATTCGGAAAATACTGAACTTTGAAACACAATCGTAAAAGCGTAGAAGGCAGTAAGCTATTGAGGAGGTTTGTAATAAAGATAATCTACTCAAAGTAAATGCAAACCAGAGAACTCAGCGATTTTAGAGTGGTTCGGTCAAGCTTGACCTACATCCACTTCTGGCTTCCTCCTCCGACGAGGTCACCGACATCCACTAGAGGCCTTCTTTCAATAGGCAAAGGCCAACCACCCTTTTACAATTTCACTCCTTTTGACGGGCTTAGGAGACAACCCTTACAAAATTTTCTCTCCTCTCTTGAAAGATCGGAACTTGGAAGAAGAGAGAAAGAAGAACTTTCAACTTATACAACACTTTTGAGCTCTTAAAATCACAGAGTAAGATCAGGATTTCAGTGGTTTTGGTTGCTCTTTCGTTGCTGAAAGAGTGGGGTATTTATAGGCCCCAAACCAATTTGAATTCCGAGCTCAAAATTGTCAATTCCCAGAATTCCGGGGTCTAGCGGTTGCACCGCCTGACTGGGGCGGTTGCACCGCTGTCAGAGCTCGGAGATCGAGCTCCTGGGCGGTGCCACCGCTTGTTAGGGGCAGTTGCACCGCATGCTAGAGCTCGGAGACCGAGCTCAGGCGGTTACACCACTTATCAGGGGCGGTTGCATCGCCCAATCTCGCTCGGAGACTGAGCCCTAGCGGTGCGACCGCTTGCCTAGGGCGGTTGCACCGCCCAATCTCGTTGGGAGACCCACTCCTAGGCGGTGCCACCGCCGACCCTAGCGGTGCCACCTCTGGCCAAGTCATCTGGGTCCGAATGGGCTGATCCATTCGGCGTAATTTGGGTCTTTCAAGGGCCCAATTGCCCCAAGATTAAGTTTAATGTGATCACCTCCCATTTCTAACTTAATCATCGTGCTAACTACAAATTTCTTAAGACATTTACTGCAACTTGCTCCGGTGCGTCAATCGCTTCTTCCGGCGAGCTTCCGGCGAACTTCCAACGAACATGCGACGAACCTCC
Source organism: Musa schizocarpa (assembly GCA_900464855.2). Taxonomy (NCBI): domain Eukaryota; kingdom Viridiplantae; phylum Streptophyta; class Magnoliopsida; order Zingiberales; family Musaceae; genus Musa; species Musa schizocarpa. The sequence continues at coordinate 21,728,796 of LS990915.1, forward strand.
GACGATGCTTCGACGAACTTCCGGCAATCTCCTGGACTTGCGACAATCCACTTGGTGAGTTCCGACGAGCTTCTTTTGGCAAACTCCTAGACTTCTCGGATTTGTTCCCGCAAAACCTCCGACAACCATCTGGACTTCCGTTGAGCTCTCGAACTCCCAACGTGATCATAGTCTTGACTCCGGCGCAACTCCTGTTGTATGTCTTACTTTCATCATAGTTAATCCTGCACACTTATCTTAACATATGTATATATATGTATATATATATAAATGTATGCACATATATATATATATACATATATAAATACATATATATATATATATATACATATATAAATACATATATATATATATATAAATACATATATATATACATATATACATATATATATATATATATATATATATATATATATATATATGTATTTTTTAATGTATATATATATGTATGTTTATACATATATGTATATATATAGGATTGCACCCGGCTCCCATGTTATGTCACTAACAAAAACTTAATAAAGTTTTTATCCTTTCAGTACTTTGTTTTGGTAGTTATAGAGTGAATTCCATAAATAATATTTTTCACCACTGTGATTGAGCCTATAGAATCCAATAAGTTTAACTTTGTTAAATCTTTCTCTTCAAAATGAATATAATTCTTCTTATAATATATGCGATGATCCACTCGCTTATATTTATTTTATTGTGCACACATATATTCAGTCAGTTAATTCATTGTTTAACCAATTTGATACTGCCTATCTCATTTTAATAAATTAATTTATTAGTTTAGACGAGTTGTATCCATTTTCAATTGGTACTTGAGTTCATTTCTTAACGTTGCTTTATTGCTCTTTGACATGTGATCTTTGAAATTTGATTGAGTAGAAACCTAGTGTCAGTTTCAGATATTTTCTTACATGGCATGAGGGTGAGTGAATTCATGAGGGTGCTAAGATAAAGGGAGGTTCTGGTTTACTTTTTGGAGCTATCATTACTACTACTCTATGGTGGTTATGAAGGGTTATGCACTAACTTGTTTAAAGCATAAATCTATTCTGCATGTAGTATATTTTATAAGATAGTTACAATGGCCTTGGCATGTAACTTGATCAACCTCTTGGATTGCTTTAAGCATAGGTAAATCTCCTTTAGTGGGTCTCAATTCGGATGGACAAAACTTAATTATGATAGTTTTGTCAAAGATAAGGATAATGCAGATATAAGGTTTATTTAAAAAAATAATACTATTGAACCTCTATTCGTAGGAAAACTAATATGCACAGTATGTTTGCTGACCAAATCTTCTTTTTATGGAAGGATCAATCTTCAGATCCATTTTATATATATTTTTTTAGTGCTGATCTTTCATCAGACTTATTGTTAATAGTAGCTTCTGAGTTTTATTTTGAAAAAAAACTAATATTGACTTGAGGGTTTATAATATAATGTAAATTCAAAAGATATAATTAGTGAATCAAATTGATTTTTCTGACTCAATCGATCGATTCAGTCCAAAATTTATAACTATGGTCCGATCGTGAAAATCGAGACAACCTACAAAATGTTTATTGAAGCATTTATGGGTTTGCACATATATAACATGGCTCAAGTGCGTCATACTTAATACTCGTGACATAATCATTTAAGAACATAGACAAGAGTCCCCTTCTTGGTTGAAAGGAATATACTCTACGAAACAACACTATGAAGATCAGACAACAAAATTAACTACCAGCCAATCAAATTGTTGTTCCTTCATGACACTATTTCGTCCTCGCTTAAACAAAGTTGGGGGTGCAGGCCTGGGGTAGAGTTCCAGCGTTCATCTGATCAGAACTTAAAATAGACCAAGTACTTAAGCAACCAACCACACTCAAGAAGAGCTTGTTCCACTCTGTGTGGTTTAGAGTCAACTTTAATTATAACTAGGTAACTATATCTCGATTAAATGGCAGGACCGTATATGTCAATTTGTAATGAAACATTGTTTACCAAAATATCGCAGGTCGACTCCACAAGTGACTATTGCCTCAAGCAAGCTTCTCTATCCCATTAGCTTGCCATCACTCGAATTCCTGCGTCTAGGATTCGTAGGAGGACCATGACATTGTGACACTCAGTGTTGAATTTTACCATCAACTTAGCTTTTTTGATGCAACAGTTTGAGAGCAACGTGACGTCTACTCGACAGCAGTACATGTCTACAGTCAGAATCATCACCGGAGGGATGTCTCAATCCAACAGTTCATGTCCACCGCACATCCAAGTAGTCCAAAAGGTTGCAACTTGACCTGATGAAACGACATGACAGGAAGATGAGCCGTGAATAGAGACCATCAACATAAAGTTGCAAGCTTTGTTCATTTTGGAAGCATAGAGTCTTTTAATTTCGTCACAGTAATATGGCGTTAGAAAAAATTATTACGACAGAATAATTCATTTCGCTGATCAAAATATGAAAATAATAAATCAAATATTAATAATATATTAAAATAAATTTTTCATCAAAATACTGACTTGTTATCAAAATCAAATATTAACTAGAGCAGTATAAATAGTAGAACAATGAATTAATCACAAAGTGAGATATTAATTTTTTACGTGAAAAATATAGTGTGAAAAAATTACGAGACCGTAGTCTACATAAAACTTTTATTATCACCAATAATGATAATAGGTTTACAATAAGTCTCCTCTAGAATAACCAAATGATTATAATAATACCAAGAATATAGATCTTGGCTCAACAATAATATATCATCATCATCATAAATAGATTTCATGAAAAGAAATTTTTTTATTTCATTAAGTGGGTATTACAAAATGTATCTCAAAGAAGATAAATTGTAGATAAGTACCATTAATACGATAGTGGTTGTTGCAAGAATTCGTCACATAAAATTTAGATTAAAATTGACAAAGTTTAGTCGATTGATCATCTAACAAAAATCTCAAAACATTAGCTTTCTCTCTCCTCTTCTTTCTTATTCGTTTTCTACGTTGCCACAGTTCCCACTATTCGCACGCCTCTATTTGCACCCTTCTCACATGAGAGATACCACTATTTTCTCTTTTTCATCTTTTTTTTAATAAATTAAATTTGGGCTCAATGCCTAAATTAATCGGTCTATGCCTACCTATGGGCTGGACCCAATAATTCTCCTCCTTCAGCTCATATGGTTGGCTATACTAAGACCGATCTTTGCTTATATGTTTCAAGCTTCTTCTTAGGTAAAGACTTTGTTAACATGTCTGATCATTCTCATTGATATATATCTTTTCTAAATATAATTCTTTCATCTCAAATAGATCACGAATATAGTGATATCTTATATCGTTATGCTTGGATCTATAATAATATGTGGAATTCTTGGAGAGGTGAATGACACTTTGACTCTCATAGTAAATAGTATATCCTTCTTGTTTAAAGTCAAATTCCTATAGAAACATTTTCATCCATAAAGCTTCGTTGCAGGCTTCAATAATCACTACTATATATTTTGCTTCTGTGGTTGATAAGGCAACAAAATTTTATAACTTAGATTATTAAGAGACTGTTCCCCCTACAAACATCATCAAAAACTTTGAAGTGGACTTCCTGAAATTAGTATCACTTATCATATCTATATTTGTGTACTCCTCTAGCATAAGTTCACCACTTCCAAAATATAAATACAACCAACTTGGAAGTATCTCTTAAATATCTTAATATCCATTTCATAAGTATCCAATATTCTTTACCAGGATTAGAGAGAAATCGATTGACAACTCCAACTACATAAGTTATATCTGTTAGGATCAAGAGCACTAAGAGAGGAGGGGTGTTGAATTAGTGCAGCGGAAAACTCTCTACGTTTAAAACTAAGTTCGTACGACAAAGCTGATTTCAGTAGAAAATTCGATTCGTAAATCACTTTAACTTGTGATTAGGCAAGAGGCAGTTAAAACGAATCTGTTAAGGCAGTTTGCTGTTGTGATAGAAATCAGAATGTAAGCGCAAACTGAAATACGATGTTCGTACGAGAAAATCGATTTACGTTTAAACACGATTCGGAAAGTATTGAGCTTGGAAACACAGACGTAAAAGCGCAGAAGGCAGTAAGCTTATGAAGGAGGTTTGTAGTAAGGAAAATAAGCTCAAAGTAAATGCAAACCAGAGACGACGAGAGTTTATAGTGGTTCGGTCACTCGTGACCTACATCCACTCCTCCGATTCCTCTTCTGTCGAGGCCACCGGCATCCACTAACGATCTTCCTTTACTAGGCGAAGATCAACCTCCTTCTTACAACTCTCTTCTCCTTTTACTGGGTTTAGGAGATAACTCTTACAAGCACTCACTCTCCTCTCTTAAACGGGATTCTAACACTTAAGCTAGAGGAGGGAAATTCTAGAGATTGTAGTAGTGTTTTCTCTCTTTTAATCTCTCTGTGCTTGTGTATTTTACCTAGGGATTGGAGGGGTATTTATAGGCACCAAATCAGTTTGAATTTGGAGCTCAAAACTATCACCTCCCGGAATTCCGGGGTCTGGCGGTTGCACCGCCTGACTGGGGCGGTTGCACCGCTGTCGGAGCTCGGAGACTGAGCTCCTGGGTGGTGCCACCGCTTGTCAGGGGAGGTTGCACCGCCTAGCAGAGCTCGAAGACCGAGCTCAGGTAGTGCCACCGCCTAACTGGGGCGGTTGCACCGCCCAGCCAGAGCTCGGAGACCGAGCCCTGGGCGATGCCACCGTCGACCCAGGCGATGCCACCTATGGGCGAAAGATCTGGGTCCGAATGGGTTGATCCATTCGGCCTAATCTTGTTCTTTCAAGGGCCCAATTGCCCCTAGATTAAGTTAATGGGATTACCTCCCATTTCTAACTTAATCATCGTGCTAACTACGATAATTCTTAAGACGTTTACTACAGCTTGCTCTGGTGCGTCAATCGCTTCTTCCGGTGAGCTTCCGGCGAACTTTCGTCGATTATCCGATGAACCCTCGGTGATGCTTTTGCGGACTTCCGGCAAAACTCCTGGACTTCTGACGATCCTCTTGGCGAGTTCCGACGAGCTTCTTTTGGCAAGCTCCTGGACTTCTTGGATTTGTTCCTACAAAACCTCCGACGACCGTTCGGACTTCCGTCGAGCTCTCGAACTCCCAACGTGATCATAGTCTTGACTCCGGCACAACTCCTGCTGCATGTCTTACTTCCATCGTAGTTAATCCTGCACACATAAAACAGAACTTCGATCGAGACAATTAATCCTAAGCAATTAACCAAGTTGTCCGGCATGTCATTGGTCCCTCGACGCTTCGTCCGATTCTTCGGCGCATCGTCCTCTCCTGCGGCCTATTGCCCAATTGGCCAATTGACTCCGCAACTCCGATATCCTTGGCACAATACCCGCTCTTCTTGGCCTGATGCCCGAGTCCACGGCCCGAAGCCTTCTGTCGATACGTCGATCGATCCACTGGCCCGACGTCCAATCTTTTGACATGTTCCTCCGGCACAACATGATTTTTCCTGCTCTAATTGTCTCATCCTGATCGAAGCATCCTACGTCACTCAAAACGTAGATTAAAGCATAAACACATATCAATTGGTTTCATCATCAAAATACGAGATTCAACTATCTCCCCCTTTTTGATGATGACAACCAATTGATGACGGAGTTAAACTTAACTCTTGGAGTTTAAACAAACTCCCCCTATCAATATGCCATATTGATAGAACCTTGAATTCAAACTGAATTCAAGTCATTGCAATATTCATCATGAATACTTGCAACACATCATCATGAACTTATGCATAAACTTATGCATAACATGCCATGTCGTCAACGGAGTTAACCTTAACTCCTAGAGTTTATACAAACTCCCCCTATCAATATGCTATATTGATAGAACCTTGAATTCAAACTGAATTCAAGTCATTGCAATATTCATCATGAATACTTGCAATACGTCATCATGAACATATGCATAAACTTATGCATCACATATCATGTCATCAACATACTTCTCCCCCTTTGTCATCAACAAAAAGGAGAAGTATCACAACCAAGTGTTTGTTATATAAGTTCAACTTATTGCATGAAAAACATAGTATCAAGTTTTATTGTCATGTAATTTTGGAGCTAGAAAATTTAGCAAGTATTACATCATACTTAGAACATTCAAGCTATCAAGTTTTAGATATGCAAGTTCTATAGCATACAAGATAGCACTTTTGGTAATGTTCAAGATAGCAAGTTCTACATCATACAAGCTAGCAAATTAGAGATGTTCAAGAAGGCAACTCTTGCTTCTTGAAATATGAAAATTTTGTCGACTTTACTACATGCGCAAGTTAGCATGTTTTGCTTCTTGAGATAGGCAAGATAGCACTTTTTTGCATTTTCTTGAAATTTCAAGCTAGCAATTCTCGGTGATGTTCTTCAAGATATCAATTTCTTCTCTTTTGAGAAGTGCAATTTTTGCTTTCTTCTTGAATTGTGCAATTTGCTTCTTTTGAGATAGCAACTTTTTGCTTATCTTTAGAACACAAGCTAGCAATTCTAGAAAATTTTATATTATGCAAGGTAGCAAATTTTTGTGATGTTCAAGATGTCAAGTTTTTTTCCTTGCAATATGTAAGCTAGCATGTTTGCCAAACTAGTAAGAGAATGTTTTACATGATGTCTATGCTAGAAATTCTTGCTCCTCCTTTGTCATTGTCAAAAAGAAGGGAAGACCCTTATATCAATTTTCATATTATGACAAAGGTAAGTATCAATCTTATCATTATATATTCAAATTAAAATATACATAATTTCAAAAACCTTATTTTTCATGCACGATACAAATAAAGCAATCATCATTATGAGCATATCATACATGATATTCAAGCATTAGAATTTTTAAGCATTTATCAATATTTTGATCATGATATCAAATATTCATCATTTAAAGCATTCATGATACACATCATATGCAATACATCATGTACATCATTATCATAAGTATTGCATACATCATTTTATCTTCATGAATATTTCATCATTGCATGCATCATACCAAAACATTTCAAGCCATGCAAGCCATAAATACAAAGAAATCATGTCATGAAGGATAAAATCATTTGAATACCAAAAGACATGATTCATATAAAAAATCTCCTCTCAAGAGAATATCAAGTAAAATCGTAGGAGATCAATTAATGAGAAATTTTGATTTATAATAAAATCTCATGTATCGAATGTCGAGAAATCAAAGTGATGATTTATAAAAAATATCACAAGTTATATTCAAGAGAAAAATCATCATTCTTTTTCAACTTATTCAATTTGTCAAATCAACATTTCTTAGATATGTATGATACCAAAACATGGTTTCAAAAAATTCATAACATAGGTAGATTCATGATTTCATTGATAATATATTTTTCCTTTTTTATTTTAAATATTTGATTTCATGTTAGCATGTTTTTTCATTTATGTTAAATAAAAATATGCATCAACATTTAGGATCAAAAAATGAATTTCGTCATCAAGATCAATAGATTCTCAAAAATAAATTGTTATGGTCAATAAAATCCGAAAATGAAATTTAACACTTTCATGCATTCGGACATATTTTTACCATATGTTTTTCAAATACACTCATGAAAATAACACATGCTTATCATCATGTATAACTTAAAATTTCATGCATAAAATTATCAATCATGATATCAAAATATTATATCATTATGCATTTCTTCAAATCAAACATGATTTTATTTAATCAAAATCGAGAAATAATAATGGAGATCAATCGTGAAACACATTATTACTTCTTAGCATGATTTCATATTTTCAATCAAAATCATTTTGTTTGTTTATCATAAAATATGTAATATTATCATTTTCGAAATTACTAGCATAATCATAATTTTTGTATTTTTATTTTTAAACATGTAATTTTGAAGAAAATTAATTATAAACTAAAAAAGAAAATACATCATGAAAGCATCAAGTAATTTCAAAATAAATCAAAGGCATTTTAATTACCTCAACGTCGAAGGCTGTTAAGGCGTAGTTTGCTGCCTCATTTTGTTGATTTTCTCCTCGTCTTCGGAGGAGCTCGATTCATCCCATTTTTTGTTCTTCTTCTTTGGCCTCTTCCTCCGTTCAAGTTCATTGTTTATTTTAGATTTTTGTTTAATAAACTTATTAAGATTTAGTGTTCGAAGTTCAAGCTCATCATTGTCCTCATCACTTGAGTCATCGCTCAAGTGGTATTCATTCATCCGGAGTTCTAAATCTTTCCTGTTCTTTGGAAGGTTGTTTTGTTCATTATGTTCATCATATGCATTGTGCACCATTTCATATGTCATCAATGAACCGATAAGTTCTTCAAGTGGAAAAATACTTAAATCTTTTGTTTCTTGTATTGTCGTTACTTTTGATTCCCAAGCTTTAGAAAGTGATCGTAAAACTTTACTAATAAGTTCAAAATTCGAGAAACATTTGCCAAGAGCTTTTAAACCATTGACGACATCCGTGAAACAGTTGTACATGTCAACAATGGTTTCGCTCGGCTTCATTCGAAAAAGTTCATAAGAATGCACGAGAATGTTGATTTTGGACTCTTTCACTCGGGTAGTGCCTTTATGAGTGACCTCAAGAGTTCTCCAAATATCAAAAGCCGAATTATATATCGAAACACCATTAAATTCATTTTTGTCAAGTGCACAAAACAAGGCATTCATAGCCTTTGCGTTTAAAGAAAAATACTTCTTCTCCAAAACCGACCATTCGTTCATCGGTTTAGAGGGAAGTTGAAAACCATTTTCAACAATATTTCATAAATCCAAATTCATAGAAATCAAGAAAACTCTCATTCGAGTTTTCCAATAAGTGTAGTCCAATCCGTTAAAAAACGGTGGACGAAAAATCGAAAAACCCTCTTGAAAGCTATGAAGAGCCATTTCTCTCGGGTGTAAATCCGAAATGATAAAAATCTGGCTCTGATACCAATTGTTAGGATCAAGAGCACTAAGAGGGGGGGGGTGAATTAGTGCAGCGGAAAACTCTCTACGTTTAAAACTGAGTTCGTACGACAAAGCCGATTTCAGTAGAAAATTCGATTCGTAAATCACTTTAACTTATGATTAGGCAAGAGGCAGTTAAAACGAATCTATTAAGGCAGTTTGCTATTGTGATAAAAATCAGAATGTAAGCGCAAACTGAAATACGATGTTCGTACGAGAAAATCGATTTACGTCTAAACATGATTCGGAAAGTATTGAGCTTGGAAACACAGACGTAAAAGCGCAGAAGGCAGTAAGCTTATGAAGGAGGTTTGCAGCAAGGAAAATAAGCTCAAAGTGAATGCAAACCAGAGACGACGAGAGTTTATAGTGGTTCGGTCACTCGTGACCTACATCCACTCCTCCGATTCCTCTTCCGTCGAGGCCACCGACATCCACTAACGATCTTCCTTTACTAGGCGAAGATCAACCTCCTTCTTACACCCCTCTTCTCCTTTTACTGGGTTTAGGAGACAACCCTTATAAGCACTCACTCTCCTCTCTTAAATAGGATTCTAACACTTAAGCTAGAGGAGGGAAATTCTAGAGATTGCAGCAGTGTTTTCTCTCTTTTAATCTCTTTGTGCTTGTGTATTTTACCCAGGGATTGGAGGGGTATTTATACGCTCCAAATCAGTTTGAATTTAGAGCTCAAAACTATCACCTCCCGGAATTCCGGGGTCTGGCGATTGCACCGCCTGACTGGGGCGGTTGCACCGCTGTCAGAGCTCGGAGACTGAGCTCTTGGGTGGCGCCACCGCTTATCAGGGGCGGTTGCACCGCCTGGCAGAGCTTGGAGACCGAGCCCTGGGCGGTTCCACCGCCTGTCAGTGGCGATTGCACAGCCTAGCCAGAGCTCGGAGACCGAGCCCTGGGCGGTGCCACTGCCAACCCAAGCGGTGCCACCTCTGGGCGAAAGATCTGGGTCCGAATGGGTTGATCCATTCGGCCCAATCTTGTTCTTTCAAGGGCCCAATTGCCCCTAGATTAAGTTAATTGGATCACCTCCCATTTCTAACTTAATCATCGTTCTAACTACGACAATTCTTAAGACTTTTACTACAGCTTGCTCCGGTGCGTCAATCGCTTCTTCCGGCGAGCTTTCGGCGAACTTTCATCGATCATCCGATGAACCCTCGGTGATGCTTCTACGGACTTCCAGCAAAACTCCTGGACGTACGACGTTCCACTTGGCGAGTTCCAACGAGCTTCTTTTGGCAAGCTCCTGGACTTCTTGGATTTGTTCCCGTAGAACCTCCGACGACCGTCCGGACTTCCGTCGAGCTCTCTAACTCCCAACGTGATCATAGTCTTGACTCTGGCGCAACTCCTGCTGCATGTCTTACTTCCATCGTAGTTAATCCTGCACACTTAAAACAGAACTTCGATCGAGACAATTAATCCTAAGCAATTAACCAAGTTGTCCGGCATGTCATTGGTCCCTCGACGCTTCGTCCGATTCTTCGACGCATCGTCCTCTCCTGCGGCCTATTGCCCAATCGGCCAGTTGACTCCGCAACTCTGATATCCTTGGCACAATACCCGCTCTTCTTGGCCTGATGCCCGAGTCCATGGCCCGAAGCCTTCTATCGATACGTCGACCGATCCACTGGCCCGACGTCCAATCTTCTGACATGTTCCTCCGGCACAACATGATTTTTCCTGCTTTAATTGTCTCATCCTGATCGAAGCATCCTGCGTCACTCAAAATGCAGATTAAAACATAAACACATATCAATTGGTTTCATCATCAAAATACGAGATTCAACAATATCTAGCATAGTACAAACCATAGCATATATCAAACTACCTACCGCAGATAAGTAAGACACTCTGGATATTTTTTTTTTTCTTTCTCACTTGTAGGATATTATTTCAAACTAAGTTTGAAATTACCTACAAGTAGAGAACAAACTATTTTGGCTTTACTCATGTTGAATTTTTCAAGAATCTTTCCATTGGAAGTCTATTAAGATAGCCAAATCTTCACATTCTTCCTATCACGAAGAATATTCATGCTAAGTATTTGTTTTGTCGATCCTAAGTCTTTCATGACAAAAGATTTACTTAGCTCTTTTTTAAGCTTCTCAAATTTACTAGCATCATGGCCAACAATTAGCATATCATCAATATATAATAGGAGAATAATGAAATCATCATATGAAAACTTCTTTACAAACATACAATGATCATATATGGTTCTATTGTACTCTTGGCTTATCATAAAGGAATCAAGTTTCTTGTACCATTGTCTGGGTGCTTGTTTGAGTCCATATAAGCTTTTTCTAAGCTTGCACACTAGATTTTCTTTTCCCTTAACTTTGAAACTTTCTTGTTACTCCATGTAAATTTCTTCTTCTAAGTCACTATGAAGAAATACTATTTTCACATCAAGTTGCTCAGCTTTTAAATTCTAGCGGATAGCCAAACCAAAAACAACTTGGATAAAGGACATTTTTACCATAGGAGAAAATATTTCTTCAAAGTTAATACCTTTCTTCTGAATGAATCCTTTCACAACTAATCGTGCCTTGTATCTTTGTTATAAGCTATTATTTTTAGTCTTCAATTTATAAAGCTATTTATTCTTGAGAGCTTTTTTTCCCTTTAGGCAACTTTGCCAAAATCATAGATGTGATTCGCAAGCAAGAATCTCATCTCTTCTTGCATGACATTAACCCACTTATTCTTGTGCTTATGTAAAATAGCTTCTTGGTAAGTTTCTGACTCTCCTCTATTAGTAAACATAACATACTTATATAGAGGATATCTTGTAGATGGTTGTTGCTCTCTCGTGGATCTTCTTAATGGAATCTCAATTGGTGGTGGAGGTGCTTGTTCAAATTGTTCAATTAGTTTAACATCATTAACTGTAGGAGCATCATTACTGACATTCTCACCATAATCTTCTTGTTCATCTTGTTAGGATCAAGAGTGACACTAAGAGGGAGGGTGAATTAGTGCAGTAGAAAAATTACCCATTTCAAAAGTCTTCGCTTCAATTAAATCCGATTCCGATAAAAATCATTTTATAAAGATTTTAACTTGAAAGCATATGGGAGCATAGAGAAAGTAATAAAAAGGTAAAGTAGCTTGCAAGAAAGGTAAATTGCTCAAGATGAAATGCAAACTAGAATTTAGAGTGGTTCGGTCATTATGACTTACATCCACTTTCGGATTCCTCCTCCGTCGAGGTCACCAGCGTCCACTAATGGCCTTTCTTCAATAGGCGAAAACCAACCACCTTTTACAGCGCTTTCTCCTTTTCACGGGTTTAGGAGATAACCCTTACAAGTCACACATATTTATTGAATGATTTCAACACTTAGAAAGGGAGGAGGAGGACTCTAGCACTTTTATAACTCTTTAACACTTCAAAGATTCAAGATTATACCAATACTTTCGTGCCCTTTCATGTAGAAAAGAGTGAGGAATTTATAGGCCCCAATGGCTTCTGAAATGAAGCCAAAAAGTGTCACTTCCCCGGTTTTTGGGATATTAGCGGTACCACCGCCTGACACCTAACACTGGGTGGTCCACATACATCACTATGTATGAGTTCCAACAGCTCAGTGGCTTCTCTCTCCAGTTCCATTAAATGGAGAGTTGGTTAGTTTTCCATGAACATGAGGCTCGCAAGTTGTATATGACTCATAGTCAAATAGATCTAGATTTTGAATCCTTCTCTCATGGATGTGACCTAGCCTATAATGCCATAGGTATGTAATGTTCACCTCATCTTGTTTCCTCTTGGACACACTTACATTCATGATATGTGGAGCAGTGTCTAGTATAAACAAACCATTATGCAATATTCCTCTTGCCAATCTCCTCGACTTTTCCAGAATCTACAACAAATTGCAAATGTGATAAGCAATACCAGTATCCAATACTAATGCACTATCACAAAAATCTGACAACTAGAGACTGATCATGAATATACTCGAAGCTTCTCTAAGCTTCTATTTTGCCCTCTCTGTAAGGTATTCCTTATAGTTTCTCTTTCCGTGCCTATCTTTGCCATAGTGGAAGCATTGGCCTTTGTCCTTTGTCAGGTCTTTCTTAGTAACTTTTGCTTTACCTGATTTGCCCTTGCCCTTGCCCTTCTTAAGGGACTTTTTTGCTTTCCTTTTCTTTCTGGTCTCACCAGTATAGAGAACTGGCTTCTCTTTCTTGATAGTGCTCTCTGCCTCCCTCAACTTATTGAGGAGCTTAAGGAGAGTTACCTCAAGCTTGTTCATATTAAAATTTATTATGACATGTGAAAAGGAATCTGGTAGGGACTAAAGCACAAGATCCATACACAAGTTATCCTCTAGGACCATTCCTAGACCTGTGAGTTTCTTTATCCACTCAATTATCTTTAGGACATGGTTTTGAACTGGTGTCCCCTCAGTCATCCTAGAGCGGAAGAGGCTCTTGGATATCTTATATCACTGAGTTCTTCCCCGTTCCTCAAATAGTTTGCGGACATGTAGGAGAATGGATCCGGCATCCATCTTTTCATGATATCTTTGTAACTCTAGAATCATAGAGCCTAACATGTAAAACTGAGCAAGAGTGGAGTCATCAATATACTTCATGTAGTGAGCAATCTCATCCTCGCTTGTCCCTTCCTCGAGTATGAGCATTGGTATATTAAGGACGTACACGATTTTCTCTACCATAAGAATAATTCTCAAGTTGTAGAGCTAATCCGTATAATTTAGACCAGTGAGGCAATTGACATCAAGTATGTCATGTAAAGGATTTGAAAGTGATATTTTCTGAAAATAAAAATATAGTAGAAATAAATACATATAGATTTTACAAAAATAAACAATCAAGATATGGACTTCTATCTTAATTTACTCCTACTATTTTACTGGCGAGTCACATGACACCCTCAACACGTGAAACAGAAGTCTCTGACAGACTTCTAGTGGGGATTAGGATCCAATCAGCATCTTAGTGTAACCTAAGGGACTCGACCAATCACACTAAGCCCAAAAGATAGGCAACTCTTACCGATCACAACTCATTATGATTTCTATCCTGTTCAGCCTCCGAACCACCATGGTCTCGAGGGACTCGACCAACTATAATGTCTGGTTAAGTTAATACTATCATTACAAGTTGAGTCTGATTTGATGATATACCATCGAGGGACTCGACAAAGCACATCATGTCCTCAGGTCACCGGTGATATCTCTATGTAATAAGCAATATAGCAAATCGCGATATAGGTGAGCCTCAAGGGACTTGACTAACTCAACCTACATCGAGAATCAGTCCTTACCTATAATGATGAAAGGTCATGTTGGTCAATCTAATTGCCTCACGTTTACTGACTTAATATTATCGAGAGAGGAGATTTTAATTTGGTCTCCTAATATTAAATGTCATACACATATATATTTAATATATATCTAAATCGTATGCAAATATATATATATATATATATATATATATATATATATATATATATATATATATATGTAAATACATATGTATATATGTATATATATATATATATATATATATATATATATATATATATATATATATATATATATATATATATATATATATATATATATATATATATACATATATATATATATATATATATATATATATATATATACATATATACATATATATATATATATATATGTGTAAATACATATGTATATATATATATATATATATATATATATATATATATATACATATATACATATATATATACATATATACATATATATATACATATATACATATATATATACATATATATATATATATATATATATATATATATATATATATATATATATATATATATATATATATATATATATATATATATATATATATATATATATATATATATATATATATATATATATATATATATATATATACATATATATATGTATATATATATATATATATATATATATATATATATATATATATATATATATATATATATATATATATATATATATATATCTATATCTAGTAGGTATATAAGCAATCACACATTACATGAGCAATCACACTAGATGATCATGGACCATAACCTAATGTGATCAGGCCCGAGCTAGTGGGCCTAATCACTCACATCAAGATATATGTATGCAACGGTGCATCTCCATGCCTTGTGATCGTTCATCTCGTCTTCATCAATTTTGTCAGTATTTCGACGTATCTCTATGCATCATGATCGTTCATCTTGATATCGTGGGTCCTGCTATTACTTTCATGCTCTTATTATGCCTCCTCATGTGATTACAACTTAATCATGGGCATATAGACTTGATAATAAACAAGAAATAAAATGGAGGCTTATAGGCCCCAATAATAATAAACACAAGTACACACATCACATAATCAATGATCATCCGTCCATATATCATACATCACATATACACATCATCATCATGTAGGACTACTAGATAATAATAGAAATAATACTCAATCAAACTTTTTAATTAATTAATATTTTATGAAATCAGGGACATGCAAGAAAAAATTTGAATTATGAGGGATATTTTTATAATTTGGACAAAGGATAGAACATGAAATTTCTAAAATTCTGAGGGGCAAAACTATTTTTTTGCTTAGAAAATGCCCTAACCCTTCCTTCTCCCGCCTTTCTGTGCCACCTAGCCACCTGCAGTGGCGAGGTGGGGGGCACCGCCTTTGTGGCTGGTTCTGCCCCACGGCTGCCTCGCCCTTGTCGTTGCCCATGTGGGTGGTTGCCCATGTAGTTAGTGTTGTGTTTATGGTCCCCTTCCACGGCGCTTTCATGATACGAAGGCGGCCGCTATAAGGCGCCACGTCCGCAGTAATGCTTTTGCGGGCAAGCGTCGTTCTTGGTGCTGTGCTCGCATGCAGCCGCGGGTGCCATCGGCCGGTCACCGCCATACCTACAATTGCTCATAGCAACGGCTTTTGTTGCGCGTCGCCCGCCTGCACGAAGATGGCAAGAACAGTTCTGCCTTTTCACCTTTTACGTCAATAATTTTGACGTCAAAAGCATTGCAAGAAACACAACATAATGCAGTTCAAAACCAATCTATCACACCTAACAATCTGCTCCATACCACTATTGGAAAATTTATGGGGTGACATCACATGCACAGCGGAAGAATATAAAAGATAAAATCTCCTATTTCCCAAAGTTGTGTTTGTCATCATGCGAAGATTGGTGCGCAAAAACCGCGAAAACTAAAATTGCATATATGAAATATTGTGTTACCTAGGGAGATCGTAAATCCTTGAATTCTTGCAAATCTCTAGAAGAGGGTGAAGGAGATCAAATATCCTCCTCTCTAGCGGTGATCCACACAACAGGGCTGCGATGATGCTCCTCAAAACTCTAAGCCTACTGTTTGAGGAGGAGAAGGGGAGGAGAATAGGAGAGGCAACCAAAAAACCTCTAGCCTATAAACCATTTGTTCCCTCCTATTATAGAGGTCCCCTGTCAACATAACTCTAATGGATCTAGCCCTATTGGGTATTGGATCTCCATCCAACTACTCAAGCCTCTTAGATTAGTGGATCTCTATCCAATAATCTCTCATTGGCTCTTATTAGATCTCATCCATAGGATCCAATAATTTAGGGGCTTATTAGATATCCAATAAGATAGGGGCTCTAGCGGATATCTCATATTCGAACCTATACTTATCGTAACGCCTACTATATGTGTGTGACCCTCTAGGCCCAATATCGAGCTGGCCATGAGTCATACTTATCAGAACTCCTTCTAGCTTAATGAATTATTTTCTTCATAATAATTCACTCGACTCATCGACTACAAACGTACTAGGCCACTACGTTATAGTCCTCGACTATCACGAACGGTCATCGCACATCCATAACAACTCCGCTCAATGAACCGTTTCGTCGCTCTCATCTACATGTATAGCTGCTTGGCAGCATGCTTTTGTCTTAGTGTTGAGTCATTTTGCTTATAAAAAATGTAAGTTCAACAAGTTACAATGCTACAAAGTGATCGCCACCAACCGAAAAAAAACAACACCAAAACAGCCCAAAATAGTTCCGCTGCGGTGCCACAAGCTGTTTTCTATAGTTCACCTCTGCTCAAAATGTCAGCCATCTTAGCCCCTTGAACCACCCAGGTGGCACAAGGCTAGATGGGGCTTCTCAGATAGTGTCGCTTGAACAATCTTTCGCGAAGTTCAAGTTACCTTGGCCTGAGAACTTGTTATCGCGGTTCGTTCCCGAGTAGTTGTTTGTGGACTTGTAGCTATTCATTCAACCTTCTAAAGTCCTTATTTTTCCTCTCTCCCTCTATTCTCTTGTGCACGTAAGGTGCTCGCTGAATTGCTTGTAAAGCTTCCCCTTTTCGCGAGACGTCAGGACTTGTCCGTCGCTCATTCTTTGAACTAATCAACTTTCTCTTTTTATAGGTCCTTCGGGACCTGCGAGAGGTTGCAAGTGGGCTGATCTTTATGGACGCAAATTGCAAGGGTGAAGCACAACTTAGGCAACACAAGCTAAGTTTGTATCTTTGTCGCAAGGGTGCCTCATGCCTTAGGCAATTCCAGCTAAGGCTGTGACATTGTGGTATCAGAGCGGGTAAGAACTTCGAACGAGCAGCGAAGGAACTTTATAACTTTGCCATGGCAAAGCATCATGGCGAATCAAGCAAGGTGGGGCAAGCCAGACCCTTGCCCCAAGTAGCCGTAGGTGGGCTGCATGTGCACACTCGCTCTCATGCTATTGGAGCCGCTCAAGAGGAGCACAGCAGTGAACATGATGAGTGAGGAGTTGGCTACTCTCCGCGAGCAGAGGAGGCACAATCTAAAGTGCCAACCGGGAAAAAGAGTCACAAGGAGAGACTCACAATGGCGAAAACCCGCTTGGATGTTCTTGAAGTGAGCGTGGAGGAACTCTACCATGGCCAACAAAGGCTTGTTGGGGTAGAGAGCTCGCAAGAAGAAGCAGAGTCCAGGATCGACAAGGTTGAGGCCCTATTCGACCGATTGTTAGATGATACCAAAGACTTCATACAACACTTGCAAGAAGTTGTGACGGAACTTACTTCAAGAGTGACCATGCTCACAAGACCACTAAATGCAGGAGGAAGCAACACCCGTGTTGCGCCACCATAAAACTTGAGGGTACCCGAGCCTCATGGTTATGGAGGGGCCAAAGACGCCAAAGAGCTCGAGAATTTTTTATTTGACATGGAATAATATTTTTGAGCTACGAGGCCTGATTTTGAAGAAACCAAAGTTTCCATAGCAACCATGTATCTAAACGGAGATGTAAATATTTGGTGGTGAACTCATTGGGAGGAGATCCAACAAGGTCGGTGTCGAGTTGACATATGGGAGGACTTGAAGTGGGAGTTGAGAACTCAATTCCTACTAGAGAACACCGAGTTTATCTCAAGAAGGAAGTTGAGACAACTTCGCCAAAATACTTCCATCCGAGACTATGTGAAGCAATTTTCTGCGCTAATGCTGGTCATCCAAGACATGTCCGAGAAGGATAAGCTATTTAGCTTCCTTGATGGTTTGAAACCATGGGTGTAACAAGAACTACATCAAGGAATGTCATCATTTGATGGGGACAATTGTTGCCGAGAAAGGCTTCTTGACTTTATTTCCTCAGAGCTAGGAAAAAAAAACAATCTTCAAACAATCACCCTCCAAAATATTCTCATGGAAAGGAGCTGGGGCTTAATAAAGGAAGAAGAGTTCCCAAAAAAGGTTCAAGCCCGAAAGGCAAGGCCTCGTAACACGGAAGATGCTTCTTGTGTAGGGGCCGACATGGTGAGAGTGCCCACAAAACAGGCACTCAATGCTTAAACAACTTCCATCCACTCCCCCGATCCTGATGAGGGCAAAGCTATCATTCTTAGTTCGAGAAGTTCAATCCAAAAAGCGATGACGAGAGTCACAAGGACCCTAGATGGGGAGCAATGCATTTGTTGAACGCCATGCGGGTCAAGTGGGAGAGAACACGAACAAAGTTACAAAAGCGGGGAAGTGGTGAGTCGATGTACATGTGACAATAAGCTAAATGACCAAACCGACCGTCGGCAATGGTGGACACGGGTGCTACCCACAACTTCATTACCGACATCGAGAAGCAAAACGACTTGGGTTGATCTTGGAGAAGAGCCCAAGTCTGGATGAAGCGGTGAACTCGGAGGCTAGCTTAATCTTCAGGTTGAGAAGAGTTCCCATCAAAAATCAGAACATGGGCCGGGAATACAAAACATGATGGCGGTGCCACTAGGCGACTTTCAAGTGATTCTTGGAATGGAGTTCATGCAACGATGAAGTGGTGCCATTGCATTCTTAAACTCCCTATGTATGATGGGAGGTGATGACCCACATGGCTCCCATCTCTCGGAGAGGAACAAGGAACTCTAACATATATCGGTATTGAAACTGAAGAAAGGGGTGAAAAAAAGGTGAATTAACATTTATGGTTGCTATGAAGCTAGAGCCACTTTCGATGAAAAGCCATTCAAAAATGCTGTGGTGGCAAACATCCTCAAAGAGTTCAATGGCGTTATGCCACCCGAGTTGCCAAGACTCTTCCACTACATAGAGCGTGGATCACAACATCAAAGGCAAGCCAAGAGTGAAGCTCCAACAGAAGACCACCCTACCGCCCCGCCCCCGCCAGAGTTGGTAGAACTCAAAAGCAATTAGGTGAACCGCTAAGCAGTGGTCTCATCCATGACTCTAAAGCATCATTCAGAGCTCTTGTTCTCTTGTTGGGACTGGTTTGGGCCAAGTTTGGAGCCAAACCAGTGAGCTGAAATAGTAAAAGAGGTGGCACCGCCGTTGGTTGAGCACATGGATGTCTCCCGGCAGGCCCAGGTGTAATGCACCAGTTTCAAGAGGTGCAACCGCCGAGTGGCTCGATCTCCGGCGAGGCTGGCATTGCAACCTCCTCCTCGGGAGAGGTAGGGCACCGCCAGAGCTCAAAATCGAAGCTCGCCAGGTGCGGTAACCTCTCCATCCAGCGGTGGTGCGAGTTTGAAATCGGTCTTGAACTCTCGCGAGAGGTGCAACCGCCCTGACAAGAGTGGCAATGGAGGCTCACTCTTCTTCGGTGCAACCCTCTCCGATCGAGGTGCAACCGCCCGATCCCTAATTGCATTTGATTGTTTTGAGATCCAAATTTGAACGGGTTGGGGCTATAAATACCCCACCCATTCAACTGAAAGTGAACAGGATATACACTCGAAATCTTGCTATCTTTACGTGGTTTCTTAGAGCTCAAACCTGCGTTCTCCTCCTCATTCTTCAAGTTTGAATTGTAAAGAGAGGAGAGAAAACTTGTAAGGGTTGTCTCCCTAAGCCCGTAAAAGGAGTGAATCAGAAGAGGGTGGTTGGCCTTTGCCTATTGAAGGAAGGTTTCTTCTAGTTGACGCCTCTGCGACCTCGGGTGGAGGAAGCCAAAAGTGGAGTAGGTCAAGATCCACCAACCACTCTAAATCTCGGTTTGCATTTCCTTTGAGATTTTTACCTTCACTGCAAACTTCTCAATAGCTTACTGCCTTTTGCAATTTTACTGAACAGTTTCAAGTTTTAGGCTAAAATCTGCATTTAGACGAAAACTGCATTTAGACGAAATCGCTTTCCTCATTAATCATCGATTTCAGTTTTACGTTCGTCCTTGATTTCAACTGCATACTGCCTTCTGCAATTTTACAAATGAGTTTCAAAGTTTAGGCGAAATCTGTGTTTAGATGTAAATCTGGTTTAGACGAAAATATGCGTTTAAGGCGTAAATCTGCTTTTGCAGATTACTTTTGAAACTGTACAATAGTAGCACACTGTCTTTATACTTCTGCTTAAACTCGTTTTATCTAAACAAGTGATTTACTTAATCGACACTTAGGCGAAATCTGTTTCTTCGCATTTAGCGTCGGATTTCAGTTCTTGCCGATATTCTGTTTTCATCATTGCTGCAAACTGCCTGCATAGATTGACTGTAACCTTGCTTTAGTATCAACTCTCATACAGAGTTGTGTCCTTATCGCTCAAACGCATAGCTTTAGTTTTAATGCAGGAAAGTTTTCCGCTTCTGCTAATTCACCCCCCTTCTTAGTGCTCTCGATCCTAACACCTTTAACGCGTCAACAAAGAGATCTTAACATCACAGATTTGAGTCATATACTATGGCATCGGAGGCAATCAATGCTAAATTTTAAGCCTTTGAAGAGCCGAATGGAGGATAAGATTTGGACTCTCCTTACCGGTGGATTTGGGCGACCACCAAGCCGATGAAATCACATCAAGGAGAGAGAGCTCTAACCAATCACATCATGCCAAAGATGACTTCCAAGAGAGGGGGCTCTATGGCCGATCCCAACTATTAGCAGTGAACTGAATAGATGGGAAGAAGAACAATTGGTTGGATCTCCAGCAGTGATATTTTAGACAAAATTCTACAGATGCATCCATGGTGGAAGTTGCAGCTATACATCTTGAAGGATGTCATCACGGTGGCTTGACTGGTTTTAAACCCACTTATGGGAGTCCTTTCATGGGCGACAATTCAAAAGGACTCTTTGAACACTTTGGACCAACTTATTATGAGAACATTGATGGACAACTAG